>RJWM01001319.1:0-65633 GCA_004363535.1 Dasyprocta punctata | reverse complement strand
GCAGTGGTTGCAACATTGTATATTGTTACCTTTAAGGGGGCTGTTCAGATTGACAGGTAAAGACATGTAGGATTGATCTGGTCTTATGAATATCAACTGTTCTCTCTCACCAGTTAATGCATTTAGTAGTATAGACTTTTAAACTATCTTACGGATACCCTTATATAAAACTATGTCTTTTTTTTTTTCATACGTTCCTTCCTCGGTTCCCCTTGTAGTACCTCTTGTTGTCTTCTAACTAAATGTCCTTACCAATTGGCCAAATATAGTCAAACGAGATAGTACCAAAAAACCAATAACAGATAAGATAATGGGGGGAACACATAGTAATGTAGCATTGATTTCTATGATGCCTCATGTTAGTTTCAAGGCAGATGCCTATACCATCTGTTGTAACACAATCATACTAAAATAGGTTAAAATCCCTCTGAACAGAGCAGTGAAAGTAATACCTGGTTTTGAAGCAGGGTGATCATATATCACTGAAGGCTACCCTTATAAATTTTGCTATCTTTATAATAGCTGTCTTTGTCATCATTTATGATGAAGATAGTCTGGTCGAGGTTGAATAGGATTAAACTAAACAGCTCACTGAAAACAATCATGTGCCATGATTTTAATAGGCTTTCCTTGATAGGTGAGCTGTGTCTTTTTTCTAACAGCTTTTAGTATTCTGTTCTTATGCTGCATTTCTGGGATCTTAATTATTATATGTCTGGGTGTAGATGTATTTTGGTTATGACTGGTGTTCTATATGCCTCATTTATCTTTATATGATTATTTCCCCATGTTTTGGAAATGTTCTGCTATTTCTTCTGTGAATAGTTTTCCTATGTCATTTGCATTGACCCCTCATCTTGACTGATACCTATTAGTCTTACATTGTTTCTCTTTGCATCATCTTGAAGCTGTTGAATTATCATTTCATGCCACCTTATTATTTTTAAAAGTTCTTTGCTTTCATCATCACCAGCTGTGATCTTGTCCTCAAGCTCCTAAATTCTATCCTCAGCTTCATTTAAACAGTTTTATCAGCTTTCAATAGAATTTTTTTATTTCTTGAATATCTCTTTGAATTTGTTTCATGCATTCTACTTCTTTTCTATATTGTTTATTCAAGGTTTCCATCATTTCCCCATGCTCCTGTACTTTTTTATCTATGTCTTCTCTAGCTATGCTGAGCAACTCTTTTAAGGTTGTCATTTCTTTATTTATGTGAGAGGTTATTTATAATCTGATTTCCTCTATTGCCTCATGGATTTGTATTTTTATTTCACTTGCTTTCTTATCAGAAATTTCAGGTGTATGACTTTTAATGTCCTCTATGTTGACGTCTCTTGTACTTGTTCCTGATGGGCTGGATGTTTGAGATTGCATTTTGCTTTTCTGTTTTGTCATTTTTACCTCTTGGGTTAATATTTGGTCTTTAAATTCTACTAGTCTCAACTGTGCATTGTATGTGTCTTAGCGTCCTACTGTGTGGTTGATGTTTGTCCAATTGTTGGGTCCCACAATCAAGGGGAGGGCTGGCCGTCTGAATTCCTCCTGCAGGGCCTATTGGGTGAGTCCTATATTCTTCTTAGGCTAACTAACCTAGGGGTATTGATGTAAGTCAACCCTTAGTTCCTACTGTTACTATGACTGATTCAGGCTATTCCAAGTTGCCAGATCGACTCGGCTATAGTGTTCACCTAAGGTGGGACCCTACTCTGTCACTGGGTTTTTCCTAAGTCCTTTTGATTTCTTCTGGGTTGGGAGAAGCCTTCTCAGCACTCTCCTCAACTCACTTGGTGTTCTCCGTATGGAGGAAGGACTCACCCATACTCTTGCCAGGCTTGCCAAGGTCCTACAGCTAGGAGGGAGTTCATTGCTACTCCTGTTTACCCACTGAGGTCCTCTATTTGAGAGGGAAACTCACCACACTGTGGCAAGCCTGCTGAGGTCCTCTGTGTGGGTAAGGTGTTGCTGTGGCTCCCATCAGCCCAGCAAGGTTTTGCAGGTGGTGGTAGGGGTTGCTGATTGTCCGTGGGCTGTAGCGATCTTTTGGGTGGGGTGGAAGAGTGACTTACGATCCTGCCATGGTCCTAAGTCTGTGGGGTGAGGAGGAGGATCAGCCAATGGTCCCTGGCTGTCCCAGGTCTGGGGGTTAGCAGGGGCCTGTATTGTCTTATATTTATTTGAAATTTGCTGTTCTGTAAAATCCCTGTTATATCTTTTACCTAATTTTCTATGAAATTTACATTAAATTGCAATTTTTGTATGGATTTCAAAATGCTTTACAAAGTACAAACATGAATATCTTATGATCATATGTGTTGTGAAAACTGTAGTTTGTCTTTTTAGTCTCTGTAAAACATCATTGGATGAAACCCAGTTTATGACTTTTAGTTTAAATTGCCAAAAAAAAAATTATCATTGTTGTTTTAGTATTAATAAGTTTTTTCCTTACCCAAAGTTGAAAGGGTATTCTTTTCTATGACTTTCTGAAAGTTTCCATTATTTTACTTTTCATAAATAAGCTTGTAATCTTTCTGAAGTGGATTTTTGAATATAGTACTATAGTAGAAATTTCTTTTTTTTTCCATATCCATAAGCAATTGTCCAGCATCTCATGTTGGATAATCTTTTTCATACCCACCTTTCACCAATGTGAGCTCTACTACATGGAAATTTTTCAAAGTGTATATATATTTGCAATGTTTATTGCTTTACACTTGGTACATTCTTTGATTATGGTAGTAGCAGGTTAGTACTCCAACAGTAATTAATCTTAATATATTGTTTATCTCTATAATGAATGTCTTGGATGTTCTTGACTTTTTGTCACATAAAACCCAAGCTAATTAGTGATGTTCCTCAGGAAACACTAAAGATGTGTTCTGATTTTGATTCAGCTGTTTTAATATAAAATGAACTTATTGAACTATATATGATAAAGTATTACATTTCCAATTAACAAAAGTGATGTTTGTCAAATTATTTATAGCTTAGTGCCTTTTAATGAATAAATATCAATTTTTATATTTGAAATAAGATTTTTCACTTTTTCATATGATGCTTAGCTAGCTTATTTTTATTTATACTTTAAATTTAATTTTTATATTAAATTTTTTACAGTACCCATTGTTGATCAGTGAACATATGATTGATTTTGTTCTATGTTCCAAAAATTTCATTGCTTACACAATATTTCATGCTTCTTCATTCATGCTCAAACTCTAAGCAACCGTTCTCCATATTGACTTACAAGTAATGAGCAGAAATGTGACACAGATTTCCCAAGACGTTCCCTGTGAAAAAGGAATCAACCCTTTTTGTCCTATCCTAGTTTTTAGTCCTCTTCCCTGCGTTTTGGAGGTTATTACTGGACACTGAGAAATCACTGAACCATGAAGTGACTTTATTGTGGAAGTTTCCCTCAGAGCATAGTGAAAGGAAAAGGAAGATGGAACATGGCTCAGTGATAGCTCTGTAGCGGCCACGTGGGCGTGCCCAGCCTACATTCAGCCTTCATTTGCATAAGACGATAAATCTTTCTCTATTTCTCAAGTCTCTACTTTTGTCCAAACAAAACTCTTGACTTTTTCATGTTAAAAGGTAAACAGAGGTATACTAAGTATAAAGACCAAGAATTTATTTGAGCCAATGTGCAGATGGCTACTTTGGTGTGTGTGTGTGTGTGTGTGTGTGTGTGTGTATTCTATTTGCTCTGAATAAGTGGCTCCACAATGGCATCCAGTAAATCTGTTGCTACAATTGTATTAGTGGAGAAATTGCACATGTTAGGGATAGAGTGTCAGTCATTTATTTTCTATATTCTAGGAAAGAATAATGATGATGAGAACTAAAGCATTCTCCAAACTATTTATTACTTCTATGCATTTGTACATATGACAGAAGCTAAGTTGTAGTGGTTGAAGTTTAAATTAATTGGATTATAGGACACTGGAATCCAGGAGAGTGTGACTGTTGTCCTACCATGCATGTCCACTAGGTTTAATAGGAATTTACAGACCTCTTTTCTTTTATTTATTTAAAGGTTTTCAACTTTTACATTAATTGAATTAATCATAATATTATCTGCATAATATTATATTTTTAAAAAATCTTAAATTTACTCAGATGGAGGAACTTTTTGTCAGTTAAATTAAAAACTGACATTATCAAGTAAGAATTATCAGCATACGATTGTGTTGTAAAAATACTGTTTATTTATTAAATTATCTTAATTCATACAAAGTTCCATTATATGCAAGATGACTATGACATGTTGAATTGTTTCTTTGTGCAATTTCAATTAACAACAAGAAGATTTATTTCCTCCATGTTGTTAATATTGTTTGTCTTAACTTCTAAAAACTAAAAATCAAGTCAAGGCATCATGCATTTTATTTATGTTAAGGAAAACATAAATTTGATATCAGCCAGCAGCAATGGAATATTTTCTTTGTTAAGAGACACTTGCCATTTTAGTGCTGTACAATATGCAGCAGCATTATAAAATGAAGCATTCACATCCTGATGATCTGTTTCCTCTCTATTGACAACTGAGAAAGGCTAACGTTGTGCAGCTGTTTCATTCCCATGATGCATGTACTTTTACCTTTATAGAAGCCATGTTTACCATTCCTTTTAGTATGCATAAGCTCCTGAGACAGACACAAAATAAAGTTCCCGAAACATTCTTTCATTTTTTCTCTCAGCGTCTCTTTCCTCTAGTGCTCACTGGCTTGGGAAGAAAAATAAATGGATGATTCATGAAGGTTAAACATTGCCAGCTGATACTTTATACTAACTGCAGATGGAGCAGCTTCTTTTTAAAAGCAAAGTTCACCTCTGCACGCAAACAACAATTAGAAAAGTTAACAAGTCTCATTTTATTTAAACACTTTTAGTTCAGCTGAAAGGAAGCTCAACCATTGAGGCCCTTATGAGACAACTGTATTTAATTAAATGTTGATGTCACAAGTGGGTGGCTGAACATAGTCAATTTTCAAGCATTAAATTTGTTTATACATTTCTTTCATCATGCATACTTTTCATCACCTTCTAGCTTTCCTATTTTTTCATGTTTCTAACTTTCCTAAGCAATCCCTTGGTCTTATTTATCAAAGAACCTTGAATTACATGCCTTCTATGTGCAAAGCACTGCAGAAAAGCTAAAAACACAAAATAACCAAAGCATATTGTGTTAGGTGATGCAAATTGGAAAACCAGTAAGTCATTTGAGAATCAGTGTTATTTGAAGTATACAAATGTGATCAGAGTAAGTTTTTCATAGTGTCCTCAGTGGATACCTTGATTTTCACTTTGAATATATATTGTTTTCAGATTTTATATTATGATTAATATGCTATTTAGCAAATGACATATAGTAATCAAATGAAAACCAACAGTAAATTCTTGGCAATTATTCTGAATACAAACAATTGACAATGTGTATTACACATATTTTAAAACAGATTAGAAAAAATACACTAAATGAAATTGTGACCTGATTATCATTCTTTTCATTTTCCTTTTAGTTTAGAAACTACAGTTAAACTGTATATGACTCTAATTTTGCATTCAATAAGAGTCATATACAGCTGACTCATTGAATGGCTTCTCTGGTCTTCACCAACTACATTTTTTACTCAATTGTATAAGTTATATAGAGTGCGTGTGGTGATTTGTAGTGTATAACTTTGAAGAATAAATGAAACTGTCCCCAAACCATAAACTCTTTATAACTCTTCTTTATATTTGGGACAAACAGGGGCTAAATTCTCAGCTAAGATCCTTTGTTTTCTTTTCTTATTTGATTTTTAACACAAGCTTTGTCTTAGTTATTGCTTGCTATAAGCAACATTGTTCATCATTTTTCATTTCTTCTGAGCTATATTCAAATCAAAACCTAAAACCCGAGGTATTGTTTGACCATCAGGTGACCTCAGCTTTTATTCAGCTTCATTGGAAAGCATGTGTTCACTGAGGTTTTATGTCCAGTATAAGAAAATTGTTGCATATTACCTACTATTATGCAATTTTCTTATGTCCTTTATAGCTATTGCTTGAGAAATTGTTCCTAAGCTTATAAATTTTAATGCATTTAAATTTGACTATTGACTTTAATGTGTTAGCACACTCACCAAACAAATATTCAAATGCCTACTGTATGTGAGGCTGTGTGTTAGACAGTGTCAATACTCTAGTGAATGAAACAGGGTGTTACCCTGTTTCCTTTCCAAGGGCGTCAGCAGATTCAAATCAAATGAATGCACAAAATACTACAGATTGTGTTAAGTGTTATTACCAAAAAACAAAGCAAAACAAAACAAAACAAAACAAAACAAAACAAACAATGCTATGTGAAATGGAGATAGAAATTTAAATGTGATTGGTCAGGAAAAGTCATTATGCTAATATAATGCTGATCACTAGGGATGAAAAGTAAGGGCATTCAGGCAAATATGTGGACAGGTTGAAGAATATGAGAAAATAAATTTCAGGGGGAGAGAGTAAACATAAAGTTCTTGATAGAGGTAATTGTTTGAAGGTTTAGAAGGCCTGACATATGAAAAGTGTGATAACATAAGTGACGAGGTCAAGAAAAGGGACTTTGGATGGGCAATACAGGCTGACCCATGTAGTCTAATTAAGACTCTGGTAATCAGATTGCATTTTTAAAACTCCATTGGCCATGTCTGTAGATTTTCAAAGAAAAACATCTCCCTTCTCTCCCTGTTTCCCTCCCTTTCCTCTTTACCTCACTCTTCTTTATTTGTTCATTTTTCTTTACCTATGTATACATATTAAGTGTGAATTTGGTACCAGATTCTGTTACACATTTTCATCATTGGAAAACTTTTCAGATGATTTAGCTGATCTTTTTGAACAATAGCACTATTAACATTCTTTTATGTGACTAGTATTCTACTCAAAAGTTTCAAAGACATGAATACTTAGATTGAAATTGTTCTTATAACATTAATCCTGTATATCTGGACAATTATCTTGATTTATGAAAAAGATGTTTGAATACTGTAACTTTTATGCATGTTTGAGTTATCTTCTGATTTTCGAGGTCTCAAGTCACTTGAAAATGCAATATTATTATAAGTGATAAGAAAAAAATGTCCCAAGAAGACACCAATCAATGCTCTCCGAAGTATTTTTTTATCTGTCCCAGAACCAGAAAGATGGATTAGTACCCTATTAGCTGTATTGAATGAAATCTCAAATGCTATAATGGTCACAAAGTCATTGAAAGTTTGGTAAGAAAGTGAAATGTAAATTCAAATGTAAGCATTAGCTTAGGGCAGGAAGAGGCAAAAATTTGTCTTCAACCCAACCTTTAGGAAATCAGGACAGGTTCATTAAAGCCAAATAAAGGATTAGAAATATTATAAATTACACTTGAAATCACAGACACACACACACACAATCATATAAATGCCGTGAAAAAAATCTGCTAAAAGTGATATATTAACAGTTCTACATTCCAAAGTAAATAGTACTTGTTAACCAAAGATTTGCGTCAGCACTCAAAATGCAATTTTGAAAATGAGTGGAATCCTTGAAGAGCAAAAACAAAAACAAAAACAACTGATTTTATTTAAGATTTAATTAAAACTACACACATTAAAACCATGAATTAAACTGTCTCTTCAAGTCTTGGAGAAAAATGTAACGGATTCTTGCTAAGTGTTTGAATTTTACATGCAGCCTAATTGTAAGGAAAACATTTAAATAGGAAGTCTTTTCAGAGAATTCAGCTCATTAAAATCAGAGGAGTTTGGCGTATAGGCCTATTGGATGCTAAATGTTCTTTTCTAATGGTAACATTCTGTGTTGTGCCTTTAAAGAAATATCTTACTGTTTTGCTTTGCTTTTTTGCTTTTCTTTTTGATACATAGTCTCATTATGTAGCTCAGCCTGGCCTGGAACTTCTGCCTCAGCCTCTTTCGTGCTGGGATAAAATTAAGTAATTGAATGACATAGGAAGGATATTAGACTTACTAAACAAAAAAAATTAAAGCATGCATGATAGCACATAGGTGTATTCCCAGCTACTCAGGGTACAGAAGCAAGAGAATCATAGGTCTGAGACCAGCCTGGGCAACTTCCTGCGACCCTGTCTGAAAAGAAAACAATAAAAAGGTGTGGGAAGGTAGTTCAACAGTGAGCTCTTTTGGGTTCAATCTGCTGTACCACCAAAATAAATTAATAATGAGAAACTATTTTCTGTATTAGTGAAGTGAAATTGTGAGAAGTAGATTTTTTAATCTTCCCAATCTTCTCAATCTTATCTTCTTTTCAGTCTTAGTTCAATGTAGTTTTGTTTCAAAAGATACATAAATATATTTCCTCAACATTTATTTTAGTTCACAGAGTGGAAATCAGATCAACATTTTAAGTTGTGATAAAGAGGAATATTTTCTTAAAGATGCATCAAAGAACAAACATGGAATCTGAGGTAAATAAAAAATTCTGGATAAAATACAAATAGAATTCAGTGAATGATGAATATGACACAGGCAAAAATAAAGCTAAGATTATTTATTTATATCTGTGCATCACACTTAAGTCACATACTTTTTTGTGACCTCCCATTTGATCTTCCATGTATTAGTCAAATTTCTGTCACTGCAACAAAATACCTGAGATAAGTCAAGTAAAAGGAGGAGACATCTATTTTGTTTGACTTATGATTCCAGAGGTTATGGTCCATGGTCACTTGGCCCTGTTGTTTTTGGGTTATGTCCACACAGTACATTACAGTGGGAATATGTGCCACAAAAGTTTATTTACCTTATCATTCAAACTACAAAGCAAAGAGGGATGGGTTTTGTGCTGGAATCCAACATCCCCTTCAGGGGCACATTGCAACAGCCTGATTTACTCCCACCAGGGTCCCCCTTTTAAAACTACCATGACTTCCTAACAAAGACATGTGCTGGGGACCAACTATTCAACGAATAATCCCACAGGGAGAATCCAAGATTCAAACCATATCACACACTTTAACTCACTTTATGCTTTGGATGGTCTTCTTGTTTTTTTATTCAAGTATCTATTATCACTTCTCAGATGGATTGTCTTCATTATACATTTATACAAAAGCTTCAGTATTCAAATGTTTTTCTGTGCATCATATGAATCTTTTGCAAACAACTTATTTTCTTTGAATGTATTAATTAAAGAAAATTTCCTTTAAGCAACTAAAAATCATGGCCTATTTTTGTAGCATCTGACATTATTTTATGCTGACAAAATAAGCTGTATTTTCTTTTTAGTTTTAACAGTTTTACTGAGGTATAAATGATACACTACAAAGAACATACATACTAATGTACAAGGTTTAAGGAATTTGGAAATGTGCAAACACCTGTGATTCTATCACCACCATCAAAGTAATTGACATATGAAAACTTCTCAAAATTGATTCTTTATGTTCTTTTGTATTTTTAATTTTTTGAGGGAGAATAAGAGCATATAGCATGAGATTGCCCAACACATTTTGAAGTGCACCATACTGCACAGGCATTATGTTGCACAGCAAATTTTTGGATGCTATTTATCTTACTTGACTGAAACTGAATACAAATTGAAAGACACTTTCATTTCCCACAATCCCTTAACCATGGCAACTAGCACCTTATTCTCTTGTTCTATGAGTTTCACAACTCTCAAGGCATCAGGTAAACAGAATCAGCCATCCTCAGTGGCAATGAGGTCCCGCGTTCCTCCGATGATAACAGCGGAGCACAGGTCAGGAAGCCCAGCGTGACAAGCTTCTCCAGCACACATCTTCCCCTCTGGAGCCAGGAAGCAATGCACAATGTGAGGAGCTGGGCTCCCGCAATTTGAACCACAGCCACTCTCATTGATGAGGTCCCAAGCTCCTCCTATGATAATGGCTGAATCCATATGGGGAAGCCAGCATGACAAGCACCTCTGAAAGAACCATCGGCTCAAACAGCAACTCTTGAAAGAACCCACAACGCCTTGCTCTTCTTCTCCACATCTCTATGCTGGCAACTTTCTTCAGGTGGGCCATCTTTACTCAACACCACACTGATGTAATTCAGCTGGTGCTAAGTTGACCACTAGTTTTTAATTCATAACACCTACTAACTTTAGGAATAAGGCAAATATGACCTGGTCATTCTGACTCAACAATGTACTAGGAGTCTTAGCTCATCCAATAGGTCAACAAAAGAGACAATGGAGGTGGGCAAAAAGGTACATAGATTAAAATGAAATATTAAAGAAAGTTATCTTTGTCCATAGGCAACATGCTGTTCTATGTAAACAAATCTAAAGAAATGAACAAATAGAAAAAAATCTTTTAAAAAATACCTGGAAAAATAATTGTGTGATCTTTAATCATGATTTTCCACTTGACAGGATTAGGAAACATCTTGCAGTTTAACAAAACATACTTCGCAATATGTCAATATATGTACAGATATATATATATATATATATATATATATATATATACATGAGGAAAGATGAAAAACTGCTAAAATAAATCAAAATGTATCTAAACATGTGCACAGAGATTACAGGTTTGTTGACAGATTTAATATTACTATGATGTCAGTTCTTTCCAACTTAATCCACAGAAGTAACACAACCTCAAATCAAAATCCTGAAATGTTAATTTGTAGATATTTAAAAAATTATTCTAAAGTCTATATTGTATATTAGCTATGTTTCTATGGCTGGAACAAAGCACTCAATGCCAACAAGTTAAAGGAGGAGGGATTTAATTGCTTACAGTTTCAGTGTTCACATGATAGCTCCAAGTCTGGAATAGTATAGAAAAGGAAAAGGTTCTTTAACAATTACTGCCAGGAAACAGAGAAGGAGAGAAAGACAGAACTGAAGAGTAGGTACCAAGAATGTAGCTTTCCAGGTCCCACTTCTAATGACCCACCTCTGCCAACCAAGTCTCACGTCCTAACAGCACATTCTGCTCCGAACTCATCACTGGACAATCCTTTAATGACTGTCTTGCCCCTGTGATCCATGCGCCTTCTATAACCTACAACTCTGAACATGTGAGACATTTGGGAAATATTTTAAATATAAACCATAATGGGTTGGAAGGTAAAATACAGCCATTAATAGCTAATAATATTCTATTAAAGACAAACAAAGTAGGAAGAATGGCAATTTTCTTCTTCAAAACTTACTAGGAAATGAAGTTAATACAATATTAATAAAAGAATAGCCAAATAGACCAATAGAATAAAAGGAAATCAAAGTAGACATTTTTTATAAAAGAACTCTATATCTTTACAAGGAGTAATGGAAAAATAATAGTATTTACTATAAATGATGCTGGAACAAGTGGATATTCACATTCAAAAAATAAATAAAAAGATCGATAGGTAAATAAATACAAATTTTAAAAAGTGAAATTAGCATTGAAATCACTTTCTCAAAAATTAACTGAAAATGGATCATTGACGTACATGTAAATTATATAATCACAAATCATCTAGAAAACAACAGTAGGTAATCTAAAACACTTTAGGTGGGTGATGACTTTTTAGAAACAACAGCAATATCATCAATCTTGGAAGAGATATTTCGAGATTGGACAGCACTTGTGGTAGTTAAATGATTAATGATCAACTTGAGTGGGGACTGCCCAGCTAAATTGAGTCAGTATGGTTCTGGGAATGGAAGACCCACTTTAAGGAGGATTGTTGTTGAAATGGTATAAAAGAAGAACAAGGGAAACGATATAAGCTGACCTTCCTTGTAGGAGATTCACAGTGACTGTTTTTCTTCAGAGGGGTTTCAGTGGTTTTTCCTTGAAAGAGTTTTAGCTATTTTCTTTTCTTGGGGCAGTTTTAATGCTTGTCTTCATCTTAGACATCATCTCCTGGCTTCCAGTGCAGATCCCTCAGCCTTCTAACACAGATTCTTCAGCCTGGGACAGACACTTCAGCTTCTAGCACTGGCCCTTTTGCCTTTCTGGTTCAGATTCTTAAATCTGTCACTGCTCCTCTTTCAGCCTCCTGATATGGATTTGTGGGTGTTAACCATGGGATCCAAAGCCTTTGACTAGATCCTTCAGGTCTCCAGCATGCAGACAGATGTTTTGCACTCTTCTACATCTGACTCCAGTAAGCATTGACTAATACAGCTCTAAACTTTAAAAAATAGCTGCTCTTTAAAAGACATTGCTATTGTAGTTAAGCCAGAACACACAAAAGATGTTTACTAAAAAGTTTATTTTTGCTAAAAGATGTATTTAAAATATACAAGAGTTAAAATCTCAAGAAGAACACAGACAACTTAGGTAAAAAACAAAAACAAAAAATTTGTCAGATGATGCATCAGAGATAATATATAGATGGTAAGTTACCAGATAAAGTTATGAGACAACAATAAACCTGTAAGGATGGCCAAAATAAGCAGTGCTGAGAGCACCAAATACTAGTGAATATGTTCAATGTGTGAAGTTCTTATTCATCGCTGGAGGAAATGTGAGATTATACACCCATTTTGGATGCCAGTTTCCTACAAAAATAAACATAGTCAATTGAGCAATTATGCTCTTAAGTATTTACTCAAATTGGTTGAAAATGTATGTCCACACAAAACAGGCAAAAGAATATTCATAATAATTGTATTCATAGTTTCCAAAAACTAGAAGCAACTAAAATGTGCTTCAACAAATAAGTGAATGAACAAGTGATGATATAGTCATTCATTAGACTATTACTTAATGATAAAAACAAATGAGCCTATCAAATGACAAAAGACACAGAAAAATTTATATGCGTATTACTAAGTGCAAGAAGGCGTTCTGAAAAGGATACATACTGTCTGGTTCCAACTACAGGATAGTTTCCAAAAGGCAAAATTATGGATACTGCACAAAAGATTAGTTTGCTTTGGATTAGGTGTCAAGCAGAAGAAAAGTAGGGGAATTTAGAACAATACAGTTAATTTATATGATCCTGTAATAGTAGATACATGGTGTTATGTATTTGTCAAGATCTACAAAACTGTGTAACATGAATAGTGAACCCTGAAATAAACTAGTTCAGTTGAAAATAGTGCAGAAATTTTATTCATCTATTGTAACCAACATACCACAGTAATGCAAGATTTTCATAATAGGAGAAATTGTGGGCTGTGGAGAGAATGTTAATGTATGTGAAATTTGTGTTTCCTTTTCAATTTTTCTATAGTCCTAAAGCTATTCTAAAAGATAAAGTTTATTAAGTTAAAAAGATACTAATGTTTCTAGTAACAATGTTACTATTATAGGTATTAATCTGAAATGATTAATGGGAAGAAGTTCATGGGCTGTGTCAAGTACACACTTCGTTTTAGATTGCTCGTTGAAACACATGACTAACTTAATGCCTTTGGCATTCATCAAGCATTCTTCATGTGTTTTATTTACCACATTGACAATGCTCTCTTTATGATGTCTTCACTTTATATTTCATTATTTTAATGTTGAATATTTTCCAATGTAATTATCTAACAATAAACTAAATTTTTTAATGTTATAATTACACATTTCTTATATAAATAAAGGGTAAAATAAAAGATAGATAATAGGAACACGTAGATAGATCTTTTCCAAAAGGGAAGGGGTAGGGATGAAAAAAATTAAAATGTGTTATTTACATGTCACAGCTCCCCACAATGAATGTAATCCTTATGTACTACAAACATGTAATAATAAAAATGAAATTTTTAAAAAATGTACATTTCTTTAGACATAGGTTTTGTTTGTTAGGCATCTATTCTTTCCTTTCATATCTTTATCAATCTGTGAAATCTTCACTCAGACTTTAAAATGATTTTATAAGGGATTATTTTCTTTATTAATCTACTTCCATATAGGTTTATCAATGTGTGTATCTATGCACATAGTGGTGCTTTAAAATAATTTAGTATCATCAATACTATGTTTGACAAATAATCATTTACTGATACCAAATATAATGACTAAGAAACTTATATTTTCAACAATAACTGTAGAGATTTCTAGTGGAATGAAACTGTGAAATTTTTCTTGATGAATTTAAGCAGTGATAATAGTTCCTAAAGTGTAAATGTGACAATTTTTGTAATGCCATACATTTAAAAATTGTGTATAATTTTTCTATTAAGAAAATGTAATGTAGCCTTGTTGAAGACTGGTGTACCAAGTTTATATGTTACTGACTCAGATAT
This sequence comes from Dasyprocta punctata, assembly GCA_004363535.1. NCBI lineage: Eukaryota > Metazoa > Chordata > Mammalia > Rodentia > Dasyproctidae > Dasyprocta > Dasyprocta punctata. The sequence goes on along the minus strand of RJWM01001319.1, from coordinate 51,431 downwards.
ATTAATTAATCTCTAGATGATTTAACACTTGTGTTTGTATTCTCTGTAATAGAAGAAATAATATTTGCTTCAAAATATTATCTTCAGAAATATAAGCTTCGGGTTTTTGAAGTTGCCTTATAATTGTCTCTAGAGGTGAAAATGCTTCACAAAAGTATTTCTTTGCAAGTCAAGTAAATTAAGATACCTTTTATTTAACTTCATAAAGGATTTGAACTGTATTTCTAATAACTTCTGCTTACCTTTATCTTAAAATTATCTTTTGGTGTTTGTGTTGAGAACAAAGCTAGTTTTCCTTCTTTCTAAACAAACTGCTGAGCTGAATATAATGTAAGATACATATATACATATAAGAACAAAACTTGCAATTAATACAAAAATCCTTTTTATTACAAGCCAACAATTTCAAGGATAATTCTATGCACAATATAATTAGAATGTTTTCCATTTTTTTATTATTGTCTTCATCTCCTTTCTTTTTTTTCTCTCTCTAACTTCTCTCCAAACCTACAACTGTGGATGAGTATGGGGATTTTCAATTTGTCTTGTGAGAAAGAAAACAGAGATTGAAAGTGTTACTATTTATATATTGTTAAATCATTGTAATTTTTTTGTATATAGCACAAAATACAGCAACAAGAGGAATTTTTCATCTATGACTATTTCGTACAATGTGTGTGTGTCCTAAGTCTCTGATATTTTTTCTTTGCCACAATCATGAAATTTTTTAATTTAAAAATTCCATAAAAAGTTACACTCATAATAAAAGAAGAATTTTAAACTATAGAATAGTTTTAAAAAAAGCTTAAAAAAATCAGAACTATAAAACAGGAAAAATAATTAAAACAAAATAATAAAAACAACTACCAGGGCCTGTTGCCAGAGGCAACCACTAGCATTTTCTTAGTAATATACTCTGCAGCTACATTTATAGAATTTATCACCAAAAAGTGAAACATAAACTCAAAGTTGTAGATTTTTAATATATTAGCATTTTTATTTTTAAACAGTTTAGATCCACTAGGGCAAATATACAATATTGTGCTTCGCTATATTTTCCATTTAATGAAAGCTTTAGCCTATTTTTTATGAGTGTTTTGCACACATTTTCAAGTTGTTGTAAAGTAAAGAATGTAAATTCTTTTATTGGGTTAGTACTTACACAATTAAGAAATTCACAAATGTAGGTCAAATCATAAATAACATTTCATAAGACAATTTAAATTCATAGACATAACTATTACTTTATCGTACTTTTAGAAGATAATCCTACCCAGCAGTCTTGATCATTTTTAAGATTCTTAAACAAAATACTTTGTAATATATATATACAAATTTGATTAGTAAACAGAGATTTCTCTAAAGCAATAGAAACTAGTAGACTCATGAAAATGTTGTATGAACATAACAAAAACATAATGATTCAATTTTTCAAAAAATATTTCAAGTATAGCATTTTACACTTAAAAATTAGTAATTTGTTTAAAATTTGAACTTAGATTTGGTAACAAATGATGATTTATCGTTTTTAGTATTAGCACTTCACACTTTATCTTCTCAGCAATGTTATTATTATACATTTATGAATGTATATTTTATTTTGTTATATTTTATAGTTTTGTTTTGTTTTGTTTTGTTTTTTTGCGGCATTGAGGATCGAACTCACAATGTTGCACCTGCCAGACAAGTGCTTAAACTCCTGACCCTGGTTTTTTGGGGCAGGGTCACACTGTGTAGCTCAGACCGGTCTTGCGCTCGCGTTGTAGCCCAAGCCGGCCTCAAACTCACAATGCTCCTCCTACCTCAGCCTCCAGAGTGCTGGCATTAAAGGTGTGAGCCACCACGCCCAGTTTATTTTACATACTTTTAACCATCGGTATAAGTGGAAATACTGAGTGAAAATGCATGTGAATCTTTTTTAAGTTACCCTATTCATAGTATTTTCAGATAAGGTGATGGAAATTATAATTACTAGCTTATGACAAATGGAGATTTCAGTGACTAGAAATTTTGGAATCACAACAGCAATGTGTGAATTGTGAACATGCTTCAACCACCTGCTCTGAAACAGACCTGCCATGAACTTATCTACTCAGAGTAGTAAATACATTAAGATGGAGAATTAATTCTTGTTGGAAAAACACTCAAAAACTTTCCACACATCTATGTTCTATGTGGGTGTATACATAGGTATACACATGTCCAAATGTTTTTGTAACTATAAAGCTATTTTTCATATTTATATTTGTATATAAATTATGGGTTTATGATACCTTTAGGTAGACAAAAGATACACTGTGAAAAATGTGATACCTAGCTGATCAACCAGTTCTTTTCACCTGGGACCTCAAATGTTGTATAGATTTCAACTACTAATCTGAAAGATCTCTTTTTTTACTCAAACACTCATTCTTGAGACCTAACCTGAGTCTTTCAAAAAGGGTATTGGAGTTTACATTTTATAAACATGTACCAGAAATGTTTTTCTAAACCTCAATAATACTAAGAACAGTTGCACTGGCAATGAGATTGTACCAAAGAAAGTAAATTAGCAATATGCATATGATGTGAAGGAGGAGGATATGTGTGTATGTGCTTGTGTGTGTGTGTGTGTGTGAGAGAGAGAGAGCGAGAGAGACAGAGACAGAGAGAGAGACAGAGAGACAGAGAGAGACAGAGAGACAGAGTTGCATCCTTTAAGGTAAGACTATTTTTCCATTTCTTACCTACTGATAACTGCAGAGAAATCAGTGTTATTCATTCTGAATTTTTTTGCCTTTTAATCAAGAATAGAAATAAAATTGAAGTTTTATGTTCTTTCTTATGTTTTCCAGTTAAGAAGACAATGACATGGTTTTCTGGAAATATTCTGACTTCTCTAGAAGGAAGAATAAAAGAACATTAAAGAAGTTCAGTCTATTTGTGTATTGCCTCGGAAAGGTTTGAAATTAATGCAAATATAATATTAAATAAATTACCTAATCACTCTTTAGTTTAAAGTCAACCTGCTATTTAATTTCCCATCTCACTATGTTCACATGTCAAATGCAGTCCATAGAAGAATTTCCCCAGCGTGCAACACATGATAGCACAGCCCATGTGATACAATGTGTCAGAATGGAAAGAGAACAATATTCCCAACATGAGTCCATTCCATTACCAAGAATATGGAAATCTACTTTGAGAAATCCAATTCTAGCACTCTTCTATAATTTATTTATTTTCACTTTCCTTCATTTTGTATTAGAAATACAGTTTGAAATCAGTGTTTAGAAGAATGATTCTTCTTTAGAAATATTGGCTAATGCGATCCTTTATAGACATTCTCATTCTCAGAATATGAATTAATCCAATCAGAAATTTTCTGTCTCTTTGATATTTTTCCACCTACAAATACTAGGATCACATACAAATTAGCAGAGCATGGTCCTCCTATACATGACACACAATTAATTAACTACATTGCCAATCATTCACTAATTTCCTTTCATCATCACTTCCTCATATACCAAGTGATAGTGATGTTTTGATGTTGTTTCCACTTATTACCTGGATAAAAGTCATAAGACCACCAGATGAAATGACAGAATTTATTCTTCTCAGATTGAGTTTTATCTGCAAATCAATATTTTTTGGGACTGATAGCATCTGTGCATTCAAATGCAATTTTGATACATGTTTTAAAGTTTAATGTGTTAGTATAGCTCTTAAATATATGTCTGAAATATATCATGTATATTATGCATACAAATTCATGTACCTGTGAGTTTAGCCTGTAGTATCTCCCATGTTCCTAACATCTTGAAACCCCTGTAATTTGTATTAGTAACGTGATGAATTCTCCACTTATTTTAGATATTCCTTTCATTCCTTCATTGACTATCTTATTATATATTTAAAATTTTTGCAGCTGGGCATGGTGGCGCATGCCTTTAATCCCAGCACTAGGGAGGCTGAGGTAGGAGGAGCCTTGTGAGTTCAAGGCTGACTTGGGCTACAACATGAGCAAGGCCAGCCTGAACTACATAGTGTGACCCTGCCTCAAAAAAAATAGGCCTGGGGTTTGGCTCGGTGGCTTAAGTACCTACCTGGCAGGCACAAGGTTGTGAGTTTGATCCCTGGTACTGCAAAATAAATAAATAAAATAAGATTTTTGCTATTTATTTATTTATTTATTTATTATTATTTACTTTGAGAACAATTTTAGTGCTCTAGTCCTGCATTTGGCATGGCTCTCAATAATAATAAAATACTGATTACATCTTTTGAGCAGAACAGTTAATATTTAAAATTTTCAGTTTCTCAGAGTTGGTGCTTTTTCATTCAGTTCATTTCCTCTCTGTTGCTTTTATCTTGGTGTATTTAAGACCACAGTACAATCTCATACTTCTTGAGCCCAGAGTTAAAATACTGTTTCCTGTACTAGAATTTCTTGCACATATAAATCTGCCTTCCAAGGAAGAGTATTCCCTTATTTCATCATATTTTTTCTGAATTTTAACTACTGTTCCAAAGTTCAAGCCTCGGATGACATCCTGGAGACCAATAGTGTCACCCTGAAATTTGATCATGTCACTGAAGCTTACTAAGTCTCAGCTTTAAAATACCTGATTCTACACAAAACATAGTGCCTTCTTCATTTAATTAGTGTACAATATTTTCTTATTGCCTGTTTTCCAGTCTAGAAATAAAGATGAAATTTTGAATTGCTTAATTTCAACTTCATATCATGTTGTTTTCTACTTGTTAGTAAATCATTTTCTGAACTAATGTACTTTAAAAAAATATTTGCTTCTACTGCAAAATGAAAAAGGAACACTAAGCACATAAGAAACATATGTCTTCTGCAATGAGCATGACTGCAGGCATAATTCAGAAATAAAAAAGTCCGGTTGAGGACTAAAAAGATTCTAAATTGGAAAAAATTTCACTACCATCCAAAGTAGAAAGTCTTCACAAAAATATTGTTGGTTTAGTTCTGTTACTTTATTGTTACACGCTTTTTTATTCCCTAGTACATTTTTCCCTTTTCTCCAAAATTTCTGATCTTGAATTTAGAAAATAATTTCTGTTTTATATAATACAAATATTTCATTTACAATATATTAGGCTATGAGTAATTTTTAGACAGTGTCATTGATTTCTAAAAGCAAAATAATGTAAAATATTTTTTCAAGATAACTTTTCTAGTTTATATTATTTATTAAATAGAATACTGAATTGTATATTATGAACTAAAACATAATATTTGCATATTAAATACTATATAGTATTTGTTATGCTTTCATTATCTAATGATAAGGATTCCACTTTTATTATGTAAAATTTGAACTGGAAAATTTCTATAGAAACAAATATGTATCTGTTCTTCCAGAAAATACAAGAGACCAAATGATTTGTAAAACCTGAAAAAAGCAAAAATAAATAAATAAATAAAATTTAAAACCTTAAAAATATTGAATGAATGTATTTTAAAAAGTGAGTAAGAAAAAAAAAAAGCAAAGAAAATAGGGGACCACCCAGGAGCTAGAATGAATGATGGAGCTGATGAATTGGATTTTAAGGTAAACATCTAATAATTTGTCACATGAAAGAATTTATAACTTTAGAAACAGACAGACATTTATTTTAAAGTCTACATTGAGGCTGTGTGAGACAAAGCTTGTTTCTGTGTAAGGTGGGAAAAGGAAAATAGAAATCTTAAAAAACTAGGATAAATAATGCAATCCAACTTGACAAAAAAGAATAAGAAAAATCCTATTACATGCTTGTACTTCCCTAGTTCTGACATAAAAAATAAATAACATCATAGTTCCAAAACAAGATATCTAATAGAAATGAATATTTTATTTTTTGAGAGGAATCCACTTTCAGCTAAGGTTTCTAAATCCTTCTGCAGAGGATGTTTCCATTTCTGACTGGTAATTGTGACACATCAGTTTGACTGGATTAAGCAACAGCTACCAGATTAGTGAGGCACATTTTTGAATTTATCTAAGGGGCTGTTTCTAGATTTGACTGACATGTATTCAGCGAAACGAAGGGGGTTAAGATCCTCCCTCACAGTTCGTGGCACCATTCATAGGCTTGCAGCCTACATGAAATAAAAGGGAAATAGGAAGTCAGCCTGCCTTTGAAAAGCTTCGGTTTATTTGAGCTGGTACCTTTTTGCTATTGCCATTGTCTGTGGATATTGAACTCCAGTTCCTTCAGACTTTTAATGCAGAGTCCTACCAGCTACTCTGCAAAGCTTCTAGGCCTTCAGTTTCAGACCGATGAATCGTCTCTCATGTTCACTCTAGCTTCTTTGCTTAAGCAGTAAATGGATCTTCTAGCTGGCCTGGATTCAGAAACTAGACGAAAAACATAAATTTCAAAATAAACTAGGAAATTCTCCTTTCAGCCACCCTGCAAAAGGAAGTTCAACTCTAACAATAGAAGCTGAGGAAAAAGGAGTGTGGCTTTAACACTGAGAGAAACTGGAAAAATTAAGCAAAGCATGAAAAATGATGCTCCCAGATAATAATTCTGTTACCATTAGCCAAAAATGCTGGTAAAACACTTGCTATGTGATTCTTTCAAACTGGGCTATGATGTACTTGTAAAATAAATGGCATATTTTGAAGATTTAGGATGAAAAATAATGTATTTCCATCATTAACAATTTTGCAATTCTAGTTCCATATTTGAAGGCTTGGTTGTTGAGTGGCTCCAAGTTTGAACTTCCCACAACTCCAGCAGCAAGGTTGAAAAATTGTCTGCTTGGTATTTGAATCTTTGCTCATTAGTTGAACCAAAAATATGGCCTGAAGAAACCTGTATGGGCCAAGAGTGAGTTGCAGGTCCCCTCTGGCCACAGACTTAAGGGGGCCAGTCTAAGTGCTTCTCTTGCCCAGCCAACATACATTACTCATGTTAGTACCTTAAATCCTTCAGCACTGAACTTTTGGTTTTTGCATTCTATTTGCATAAAATATGATACCCATGACTCCAAAGAAAGTAAGTGATGCCAGCAGTAAAGCTGAGAGGAAAACTGTGAGAACCACTATGGAGTTAAAGAAAGAAATCATTGCAAAATTTGTTAAAAATGAATTTAAAAGTGTAACTTTTGAGCCTCAGCACCAATGATTTGGCTTTCCATTATTTCTTATGGGAAATACATTTTCAGTTCTTACTTTTTAGTGCTTGAATGGGAATTTGGAATGAATTGAGTTTGACAATTCAAGTGTCACTGTAATTCTGATACATGGGTTTCATATAAGATTTTGCTAAAATTAATTTACTCATTCCCTTCTACTATTTTAATATGGATATAAGATGATTTTCAATTACATCTGAAGCTCTTAGCTTGTATTTTATTTCTATTTGGAACAGTATTCAAGGCATCTGATGATTCTGATAGAGCCATCTGAGAAGCTGTGAAATTAAGCAGAGTTGATACAGCGTTGACTGGAAAATACTGGGATTCTAAATCCACCAGTAGAAGAGACAGAAACACTTAGATTGAGAGTCTCCATTTTTAATTGGGATCCTAAGCTCTCTTACTGTAGGAATAAGGCTAAATTTAGATCATAAAAACTAAAATTCAACTGTCATTCTTTTGACAGGATTAATAAGAATTTGGATAGTAGACCCATTTAACCTACATGGTTCTGCAAAACAAACATACTTTGTCTCTGAAGAATTATAGTACAAAGGAAAACCTCAGTTAATCCTTAATCTTTGGCATATGATCTGCATCTTTAAGTTATTCAATAGCATCAACATCTTTTGAACACATTATTTCAATGCCTGCAAAATATTCCACATGCTTATGGTAATCTAATTATAAGTGTTCTTATATTGTTTTCTTATTAGTAATTCTGAGATGAGTATGATTTTTCATAACTATGTATAAGATTATTTTTTTAGATGATGCACCTAAATCATATGTTTTATATTCCTATATATAAAATATGTTGTCAAATTACTTTAAAAGAATTAAAACCAATGACAATATGTGGTGGTGTCATTCTGACTGAGAAATTTCAAATATTGTACATTATTTTAATCTTAATATCTTATGTAATTCTGTAACTTGAAAATTTATTTTTCATTCTTTATATTTTGTTATTTTGATTAGTAGGAAATAATAAGTTACCTTCCCAGTTAATTGGTTTTTTTTACATTTGCCCAATAATACTCTGGAGACACTTGTATTTTCCTTTCTTCTAATTGTGATATATTTAGTACTTTGAGTAATTTATCACAAATATTTCTCTTATATTCTTTTAATATTATTTACCATACATAACTTTAAATTTTACATGCCAAATCTCTGGCGTTACATACTTTCATAGATTTAATGTAACATCATAAAATTCTTTGTGTAACAAACTCTCAACTCATAAAATACAAATTTCTCTAAATTCTTCATCCATTCTAAAACAGTTAACATGTAATATATACATTTAAAGTAACTGGAAGAGTTAATTTTTTTCATTTCTTGTCTAGTCTTTGATCTAACAAACAGAAGTACAATAAATAACATACATAACATCAACTGCTGTTAGATGAAAGAACAATCTATTAAAAAAGATGCAAAACACTGGCTACAATTTCAAATGATCAGTGGTAACAGGACTGGAATAAAAATAATCCTGGTTTTACTCAAATGCAACACAAAAAATAAACAAGACAAAACAATTTAAAGTCTCCCTCCTGCCTGTCACTTTTTGGAAACAGAGGAAAGAAACATATCATTAAACTGTGAGCCTTGTAAGACTGGGCAAATGAATGTAGTTGAGTAGTCTTGAGAAATGCTCATTCAAACCTAGAAATACTTAAAATTATATTTTATAGATGGCCTGTAATACTCGCTTAACAAAGGACACAGAACATTAATTCGATTTGTCTCAGACATTTTTAGGACTAAAAAAGTATAAAAACAGAAATTTACCTACCATAGGTATAAATAAATTAAAATTTAAATGAAGCCAAGCACTTTTAAAATAAAACGCACTGTATTTCCCCCTCCTGACAAATTACCTTCATGTTTATGTGGTAGACTAAATCCAAATTTAGAGCTCTCTGTTCCTCGTCTATTTTTCATGGAAGACACCAGCAAATGGAGAGCTGGAGGCTGCCCCCTGCTGGCCCATCACCCATGTGTCAGGCTTCTTTGACTCAAAGGTTCAGGTAATTAATGCAGACCTGCTGCTCTGGGGTCTAGGCAATTGTAAGGGAAGAAGGTACTAGAAAAGAAGCCAGGACAGGAATCAGAAACAGATTCACAACTTTTTATTTTGAGCAGTAATGGGGCTGGAACCCAAGACTTCGCACATGCTAGGCAAGCACTCTATCCCTGAGCTGTATCTCTATCCCTTTTTACAAATTTTATTCAAAGACAGGGTCTCACTAAGTAGCCCAAACTGACCTCAAATTTGTGAAGCTCCTGACTTAGCGACTAGGACTACAGATGTATGCCCTATACTTGCCAGACTCAAGATTTTTTAAAAAGAATACCAGATATCTAGAATATGGACTAGAATGATGGAGGGTGTCTCGGTTACTTTTTACTCATTGCTGAGACAAAACACCTGATACTCAAAATTAGGGAAGGAAAGGTTTATTTAGCTTACAATTTTTGGAGGTTTCAGTTCACAATCAGTTGGCTCCAAGGCAGGGTGGCATGGCACAGGAACAACACTTCAAGGCAGCAGCACAACAAAAGCAGCCAGAGTAAAAGGGGGCAAGAGCAAGCGGTTTCTCCTCCCTTATATAATACACAGGACACCTCCCCCCAGGGTGGGTGTAGCACTCACAAACATCCTTGCCCTGCTTTGCACAAGATGAGGATGTTTACCAAGTAAGACCCCTGGCTCCCTGATGAGTCTCTCAGCTAAACTTTTGACCTTCTTAAAATTGACACAATGGCCAGGTAACTGCTTGTACTCTACACCCCAGGATGTAGAGCTGCTGAGTTACTTAATTAAGCTGACACAGTGTATAAACCCTAACAGAGGGCATGTGGAAGAGGGTTGTTTTCCAGGTGGAAAATTCACCTTGGTCCGACTGCTGACCTCATGGAATGGGTATCACCCTCAAGAGAAGACCCTTAAAGTTCAAGATGCACTAAAGAACAGAACCCTGTGCTTTCTTCCCTTTTACCTGTGTCTAACTGCAGGGCTGAGTTGAGGCAAACTTGAGAGGGAAAAATATGAGACAGTAAACATCAGGCAACTTTGTAAGTTGCTCTCCCTTTTATTGGTTGTTTTGGAGTTACGACTGTCTAAATGGCACATCTCTTAGAACTTAATGACAGAAATATATTTAAGACAAACATATGCATAAAATGCTTTAGAAATATGACTGGTGTTACTACACAGCAGTAATATCCATCTTTAAACACTTGCAGCACTATCCCACTGATTAGCTTCTATTTTAAATAGTGACTTACATTCATTAGAGTTCTATTATTCCAGTATTATGGTTTCATGCATAGCAATTTCAAAACAACAATTTTGGCACTATAAGCAGTGAAATGTTTCAAAAAGAAATCAATTTTGTTCCTGCTGGTTTGCATGTAATAAACTCTGTCTATATTGAGAAATTCTGGAAAAACAAAAGTCAATAATTTGGTAATTTGATCTTTAATATAAATTGTGAAACAAACAGAAAAGATGTATTCCTCAAATTTTTTTCTGGAGATATAAAATATTTATATCCTACTATAGTGATTGAACCTGATATTTTAGCTAGTTCCTATAATGAAGAAAAGTAAATAATGATAAAATAAATCATCTATATGGCAGAATAGTACTTAACAGTGAACAAGAATAAATCACTTACATGTAAAAAAGCATGCATATATATGACAAATGTGTTTGGTGAAATAAGTCAAATGCAAAAGGATCCATATGGCATTATTCTATCAGTATGAAATTCTTGAAAACAAAATCTTGCATATGATTTTCAAAAGCAGAACTGTGTTTCTTGGCCATAATAATTGACTTGGAAAGGATATAAGAAAATAAATTATTGACAGTTTCCTGCTTGCAGACCCATTTCCCAATAGGCCTTTAACTTACTCCCCCAACCACCTTTCTTGCTCGTTTTTCGCAGAAAAACTGTTGGGTATACTGGGAATACAATATCTTGAGAGAGTGAGGAATTATCTGAAAGGCTGTTTCTCTAGATATGATTATCAAGACTTCTGTGTTATGAATTATTTCATTCTTCTGACAGTTTAGAAACCTTGTCAGCACAAATCAAGAAGTGGTAAGATCATTCTATTTTAAACTTTCAAAAGCGGAGACAAGAGATGGTCAGAAGTTGAGAGTGGAAAGCTCCTCTCTGAGGTATTGATGCCTCAGCCAGCATTCACATCAGGGTGCCCCAGGTACTGTAAATTCTAAAGTGGGGCCTCATTCACAGACTAAAAGCACACTCAGCAACAAAAATCAGTAAGAAATAATTAAAGGGAGAGAGAGAGAAAGAGGGAGAGACAGAGAGACAGAGAGAGAGATTGAAGGAGAGAACGAGCTGTGACGTTTCTAATTTACAGTTCTATAGGCCAGAAGATGGCACTGGATTGTTTTCAGTCTATGAAAAGAAATGCAACTGAGATCCAAGATATACACCCTCAGCTAGGATATTCAAATATGCTCCAAAAAGAAAGGTAAATTACACATTTTAGAACTCTGAAAAATGCAGCACATATTCTTTCCTTAAACAATTACTTGTAAATGCGCTCTGAAACCTTTTCCTTAAAATTTATTTCATACTGATTCTTATTGCACTCATGATAGGACTCATTTTGTGCTAAAGATATAAAAATCAAAACAATTTTTGTGAATTCCAATCTGAGTGATGCCCCCATGACTTTAATACTCTAATTTTTTTTTGTGTGTGTGTGCATCATAGGACCAGGCTCCTCAAAATCAGTTTGTGTGGAGGGTAATGGACTTCATGCTTCTTTGGAGAAATAGATGACACCATAGTATAAAGACCCCATTCCCATCTGACCCTATATGCCTTTCTTTGTAGATGCCACAGAGTGCACTCATACAAATGAGGTAAACTCATAAATTAAGAAAAATGAAATGATCTGATAGGATCCCTTTGTCCACATGAAATTAAAGAAAAATGGAAAATGAAACATGTGAGAAGAGAGTGGGAGTTTACTACTCCCTTACACATGATTCACATAATTGTTGAAATCAGTTATGAAAAAATACACAGTAAAAGATTATTAAAGAATTCACAGAGCTCTCATATTATAATCATGACTTCATAATCAAGAATGCTTCTTATCAGTTTGGTGAAATACACTACATGCCCACTAAATTATCTCTGGTTGCAGAGGGAAATCTTTAATCAGCTTTAATTTTTTTAATCAGCTTTAATTTTAAAAAGAATTTATATTAAGGAGGAGGGCACACAGGATAGATTGATATAAATTTATAAGGAGTATCGCCAAAAGAAATAAAGCCTCAGAGAAGAAGAGACTAAGATTTTCAGTAATTTTCAAAATGAATTTAATGTTAGGAAGAAAGAAAAAAATGTACACAATAGATACTTTAATTTGTAAGAGGAATTTTCCCTGTTAATAATACATGGTTTGTACTGCTTGACCACCCCCCGCCATTCCGGAAATTGAGCTGTTACAATTTAAAGTTGCCCAAGGACAGAGCTGACCAGGAAACTGGGTTACGAGATAAAAACTGCCCCTTCTCATGATTAAGGAATTTACAACATGTACTCTTCCGGAGCAACCAATGCCATCTGCTTCTGTACCCGCGCTTGCAAAGACCCCTCCTCCCTTTGTTCTATGGCTTAAAAACCCTGCTCAGGATTGGCTCGTGGCTCTCTGTTCCTGCGTGTTCAGTGAGCCCCACGCATGCCTGGACAATAAAGACCCCTTGCGAATTACATGAGAAGGCGTCTGTTGGTGTCTTCCTCCACGCGGCGGGCGTCTCGATCCTCTCAAATTGTGATTAGATTTAAATAAGTCAGAAAAAGCAATGAATTAACTTTTAAGGTGACTGCTGTAATTTTTAAGTTGAGGTTAAGAACTCTAACTCCTCAATAAAAGTTTTTGCTTTTACTGCATTCATGAAATAAAATACTCACTAGTTTCCAATCAGCAAAATCATACAGAGAACAGAAATTTCTCCTGTGAATTTGGCAATGTTCCACTATATATAGATAACTTGCCTGGCTTAGAATGCCAAGAATTGCATCATCTATGTGTTTGAAATAATGACCTCTATCTTCTCTCAGATTCACAGATTAAAGCATTTTCCAAAGGAAAAATATGATTTGTTTTTTTCTTCCTTCTTAGTTACTTTCCCATCACTGACACACAGTGTCCAATACCCACACCTTAAAGGAGGAGACATTTATTTTGGCTCGTAGTTTCCTAAGTTTTAGTCCATGGTGCATAGGTTTAAACAAAGAAATGGCAAGCTGGAAGTTCCTGTCAGGGAAGAAACCTGTAGGTAGCACAGGACCAGAGTACAAGAAGAAATCTGGCAGGGAGATTTAATTTTCTAGTTTCCATCCCCATTGATCCACATCCAACCACCTTCGAATGGCACATTTAGATCTTAACTCACCCATCTATTAATCTACTGATGAGTGTAGCACTGCCATGATCTAACCACCTTCCAAAAACTCAGCTCTAAATACGTGAGACCTTTGGAGGACATTTCAGTACCATATCATAACATTTCTCCTCTAGCCCCCAAAATACTTATGTGCAACTGATTATAAAAAATGTATTTAATTCATGTCTAAGAATTGTCAAATTTTAACAATTCTGGCACTGCTGAAAAGTTCAAGTATAAACAATTTTCAGGTTCTCAAGGCAAATTCTTACTTGTGCAACCATTGTGAAAAATCAGAAAGTTAAATACTGCCAAAATGTAACACTATAGAGCAATACTTCCAACCCAAAAAATGAGAAATACGAGGATACAAAAAGTTAGATCAAAACAAAAGCAAAACCCAGCATGACAAATACTATACATCCATTTCCAGTTTTTAAACATGAAAGCACAAAGATGGTATGAAATTATACGACAAAAATGTGGGCGAGGGAATTCCAGATAGCGAAGTTCAGCATTTTGAGATACTTTCACCAAGAGATGATAGCGGATATTGCTAAAGGTGACTGGGAAAAGCTCAGACCAGCATCTATCAATACGTAACCAGAAACCTTGTGTAATTAGCCTATATCCAAGAATACTGAAACATAAACCTGCCCTCACAAAGCACAGACAGATAAATATATAGACAGAAAAAGAAAAAAAGAAAGATCAAGAATAGTAGTCAATATTAATATCCAGACAGGTTTAAATTTAATTGGTTGCAGAGTTGTGTAATTTTGCATCAATGTTACTCGTAAATCACCATCTTACATTAGGAAAAAAATAGCTTTGTTTTCATATTTTTTGACTTCCTTTGGCACGAAGATTTGAATACATCAATATGTACTTGTTTTCTTTTGTTTTTGTTACAAATTACCAAAAGTGTATAGACTTGTGAAATTACAGAAATCTAAGAGAATATCACTGGATTTGTGAGCATAGTATCAGCAGACCAGTGGGACATCTAGAGCCAACCATTTTTTTTTTCAGATTCTAAAGACAGACACACTGCTTCGCTCATAGCACTTTCCCCATCCGAGCATCGTTTTCACATGCCATCCTTACTTCACATTTTCTTCTGGTTTTTTTTTTTTCCTTCTACTTTTAAGGAATCATGTCATGAAATTATGCTTGACAAATCTATCCTAGATAATCTTCAATTTAAAATGAGCAGTTTGAAAATACATTTGTTTCATTAAAAACATTTAGTTTTAGTTTAATACTATTTTCCCTCTTGTAATTTATTCTAGAATAGCTTTATATAGTTCCTTAAAAGTTCCCATTAAAGAGTTTACAATATGAGACATTTTGGTATTATTTGCTGAAAAAATTTTGGTATTATTTGCTGAATTGAATGAATGTGGTAAAATTATATGAATACAACATTTACTACTTATTGGCTGTAAAATAGTTCTTATAAGTGTCCACATTTTGAAAATTAGAAATCAGTTATTTACTTTGGATTTTATTTTTCTCATTATTCTTGGGATATTTTTATTCATTTCTGGAGAGGAACATATTATTTAGTTATTTTTAAATTGAAAAAGAATCTGTAATAATGTGAAGGAAGAGAAGATATTTAAATATTGAATGTTATTCTTTGATCTTATTAAGCTACCTTAACATTATAAGGGATGCTATAGTGAAACTTGAAAGATTAAGAATGGAAACACAATCTCAGAATCAACCTTATTTTAATCTGAAAGAATAATAAAAAAATTTCACTGTGTAATAAAAGTTATATTAAATATCACCTATTGAAATTGATTCATATTTTAAAAATAATTCTAAATACAATATGGATAAGATATTCTTTGAAGAATAACATGCACAGGATTGTTTCTGGAGTGTATGCTACTGGCCATTTTTTCCCACACTGTAAAATATCCTTTCTCATATATCATCACGGAAATGTTTCTTAAAACCCCACCAAAAACTGATTAGTTTTAAGTATGTGATTAAATATTGCCAGCATTTATTAACCTCTTTCTAAGTATATGGATTTCTGTTGTACTTCAAATTTTTTAACTCATATTTTGTAATTGTTACTTCATAGTCTAGGAACTCAAAAAAGGAAAAAACAATAGCATCTAAGTAATGAAGCGTATTAATTTTAAGTGAAAAATTAGAAATAAACTTATAACGTGATTACATGTTAACATCATACACACTCCTCATGTAACTTTTTGGGAGAAAACACAAAAGTTTTAAACTGATATTCAATAAGTACTTTTTTGGGTAATTTAAAAAAATTATTTTTTTCGGTACATAATGATTCCATTAATTGTGGGAAATTGAGACATGTATATAACATATTTTTATTCTCCCATCATGCTCCTTTTTTTCTCCCTCTACCTCTATGTCTTGGTCCTCTTCATATTTGTGAAAAATTTATCCCCCTCTGTCCTATTATGTGTCTTTTACATTTCTCTTTAAATTACTTATAATTTGAGTCTCTCATATAAGAGAAACAATGTGATATTTAGACTTGAGTATCTTATTTATTTCACTTGGCATTATTGTCTCCATTTACATTCATTTTCCTACAAATAATTCAAATGCGTCATACCACAAGTTTTATCTATTTATCTCTCAATGGGTATATAAGTCACCTCTAAGATTAAGCTATTATAGGTTCTGTTGCTAAAACTATGGGTTCACATGTATCACTCTAATGTTGTGTCTCTACTTCTTTCAAGATGATACCTAGAAGGGAATGGCTTGGTTGAATGGAATTTTATTTTTTTAAGGAATCTCCATTCTTATTTCTTTGGTGGTCGTACAAGTTTACATTCTCAACAAAAATGTGCATTCCCACAATAAAAAGTGTTTCTTTTTCCTCTCAGCCTTGCCAATATATGGATTTCTTCTTTTTGGGGGTGGGGGGTAGGTGGGGTACAGGGAATTGAAATCAGGCCCTTAGGCTTGCCTTGCAGGTGCTAAATATTTGGATATCTTTATGACAGCAGTTCGTTCTGGGATCCCTGTGTTGTTTCAATTTGCATTTCTCTAATGGCGTTAAGAACAATATGAATCAAAGCACTAAAGTGAAGTAACTGGAGGCTTCTTGTTTCCAATCCTAAGTCCTACATATAGCCTGAGAAAAAATTTTATTTTATGTAGTCTATGATATACAGAAAACTGGTGCTCATATCAGGTTATAGAATTTTGTTAGTTTTTGCCTTTTAGACCATTTACACACCTAAAACATCATATGTGAATATATAGTTAATATTAATTGGAAACTATTCATAGTCAAGATAGGCATTATTTTACGTGTTTAGGAAAACACTTTGAAGTGAAATTTGCAATATGAAGTTTCTACAATTATATATGAGCAATAATGAAAACAGAATTTTTTCTTAATGATATTTCTATCAGAAGATAAAATGTCACTACATAAATAATTTAAGTAGCATCTAGATAAGGGATATATAGTGATACGGGAAACAGATCTAGCTTGAGATCTAAGTTAAATATTCAGCTGGTAATCTGAGGAGAGATAAAGGGAAAGACTGTGCAGAAAAAGGAGCAAAGAAAATATAGAATTAGATGATGTGAGTATAATATGTTCACTTTGATGAGAATACAGCTTTAATGTAAAGGAAAATATAAATATTTGCTGCAGTAGATAATAAAGGACTTAGATTGCTGCCTTTACCAGTTTGTTTGTTTGATTTTGCTATCAGGGGTCAAACTCACAACCTTACACTTGCCAGGCAGGTGCTTGTGCTGCTGAGCTAAACCCCTGGCCCCATGCTACCTTAATATTAATAAAAGAAACAGAACCAGGAAATGTTGGTGAAATTGTCTAAAGTATGAATTATTAAGCTCAGCCACGATATCTCTGCATAAAATCAATGTCATATATACCAGAGTATTTTCAGTGCTAAGTTTTTGGGAACTAGAATCATTTTGGAAAATACATAATGGTCATTATAAAACATTGTGTTTTAAAAATGACTATACCTTATTATTATGCTAGTTATTTGGAGTACAACCTGCTACTCTTTTCTTTGTAAGTGGGCTGGTTTAAATGACTAAAAAGCTGCATGTGTGCTGTTTTGCACTGATGATGCTAGGAGAAAAGAACGATCTTTCTTTCTTTCTTTCTTTCTTTCTTTCTTTCTTTCTTTCTTTCTTTCTTTCTTTCTTTCTTTCTTCCTTTCATCTTGTACATTTATTTTTAAACTGGGGTTTGAATCCAGGGCCTTTGCACTGAGCTACGTTCCCAGACCCTTTTATTTTTATTTTGAGACATGGTCTCACTTTGTTGTTAAATTTCCCAGGCTGGTCTCCAAATTGAGGTCCTCCTGGCTTAGGCTTTCAGAGTGGTGGGAGTACAGGTGTGGACCATAAGGTCTGGCAAAATTCTTTCTGGGTCTCTTGATATGCGCACTCCAGCAACAACTACTTTCTGTAAGTCTGAATGACCTTTAACTGCCTCACAAGGCAGGCTACATGAATTGTCATGATGGTCACACTCAGCAGAACCCGATTTTTTGGGTATTGCCACATGGTGCCTGAAAGACCAGTTTGGAATTTCCCCAATTCAAATTCATTGACACCAGGGGGAGAAAAGGAATTGTCTGTCTGAAGCCTCAACAAATTGATACACACAAATGTAAAGTATAATAAAATAGTTTATGTTCTGTAACACAAATTCTGGGCTGTGTAATTTGTTATATGGAAACTGATATTTAAAAATTAATTTGCTGAGGGAAAGTGGTGGTGTGTTGCCTTAATGAAAACTAAAGCATGTGATAGTTTGGGGAGAAGACAGATAATTAAACCTAGAATTGCTTAGAGGGAACTACTGGAAAAATGTGGAAAGGCCTGGAGACACTTGATGAAGGATAAAAGAAGAAGAAAATGATATTGGAGAGGAGAAAGGGGGTGGAGGCATTTAAGCCACACTTCTGCTTGAATTTGAAACACTGAAAGAATTCTTAATGTACTCTGGAATTGAATGGGAGATTTCTAGGCACAATGCACAAGGTGCAATCTGGTTTTGGCTAGTTCTCTATAATAAAATTTGAGTAGTAAAATATAAAAACACTATTTTTAGCAAAAGTGAGGAATATATATATATAAAGAAACATTGTTTTGCAGGTAAATATCTAATACAAGGTTAGGTTGTAAATTCTGTTATAAGATATTAGAAATATGTGGTAAGTGTCTCCTAGAATCATTAATAGAAAAATACTGCAAGTGTCTTGAGGTGTTACTTGCAGTTGTACCTTGTTAAGGAACATCTAAGAATTCTAAAGGTGTGACTTTTTGTGAATGTCATGCACATATAAATGTCAAAATAGTACAGGAATGGTCAGGAAAAGAATTAAGAAATAAGTATTTGTATTCTGTGTAGTGGAATAAATTTCACTGAACAGTTAACATACTCACAAAATTTTAGAAACACTATCAACAAAAGTGTTGCCACACTGGAGATAATATGAGATAGAAAAAGTCTTAGAACACAGGATTTTTTTTTTAATGAATGTTGCCACAGTGAAGAAAGCTACTCAGTTACAAATAAGAGACCATTCATATGGAAAATATAGAGTGATTCAGCAGGCAGTCCCAATATCTAAGAATTCCAAATGCTATGGAGAACTTTTCCTCTGATGGAAAAATAAATTCCAGTTAAAGAACTGGCAACACATACTTGATTGGAGTTAAGAACTGCTACAGAGTAAGGGGTGGGTGGGCTCCTGCAGGCTTCATCCCAGACCAAACCCAAAATGATTTTTGGAGACAGTTATTGCCCAACTTCCCTGTATCACCACTGAATCATGTGGCTATGCGAAGCAATAAAATACGTTCATATTACTCACAACACTGTAGGAGGGGGACTGAGCTGCAGGTTCCTCAGCTGCAGCTGAACCCAATCAAGTTGATGAGCTGCTTGAGCCGGTTACAGTAAGACAGTAACATGATAAAACCAAAGGACTTTTGGGAAAGAAGTCACATATTTTGAATATGGGGTTAATATATAATATATGATTGAAGAAAAAAATGTGTTAAATTTAAAAGGGCCACAGATTATTTTCTATGTGCCTCATAGAGAGGTTGAGTCTAATTTCTCTCCTCCTGCTTGTTAACTGAATATAGAACAGGTAACATTGTAAGACTGGTTTAAAAGTCTTCCAGCTTCTGCTGGAGGGGTGGGAATATCCACTCTGGGGAGAAATCACATGTCATGTAATGATCCTAATCACCCTCAGGCTGCTGCCGGAGGGGCCCAGGTAGGTATTCTGTTCTACAACCTTCTCTAAGCTTAGCCTTCCAGCCATCCTACTAAAATTACAAGCCTGTGAGTAAAACCTTCTTGGAACTTTGACCACAGTGCTTCTCCAAGAGAAAGTCCACAAAATGATGTAGTTAATGTTCATTTGGAGCCAAAGATCACAAAGATGAATACTGCCAGAATACCTAACAATAAAATCGTGACGCACAATCGTGCACTTGTTTTAAGCCAGAGTTTTTAGTTAATGTTTTCCCAAGCAAAAAGTAAATAACTAACCAGGCAATATTTAAGGAACAATACAAAAGAGACTGTATATTTCTGTAGCAGAAAAATTAATAAGGAAGAACAGAAAGTGTAGCTGAATAGATTGAGTGTAATTTTAAAACCTAGTTTGATATTTAGATCATACATGAAATATGACGAGTTTATGTGTTAAATTGAACTCCTCTCGAACAATAATATGAAATACAATTGCAGTTATCTTTCATAGGAATTTTGTATGTCAAGTATCTTATAAACTTGAAAAACTTTTTGCTTCTAAGGATACAAACTAAAATCATTTTTAAGTTTTATCAGATCAAAAGGGACTTACATAATCTGCAGAACAATGATTAATCCATGATTATACAAATCAGAAGAAATATCACTTAAACCATTGAGTGACAGCAAACACATTTCTTGTTAGAAAAGCAAAATCTATTCCAATGTCCTTTGCAAAAAACAAGGGAGTTCAAATTCTTCAAGTGCTTATATTTTCTAAATAATTTATAACAAATTGGTCGGTCTCTGGCTACTTTATTATAGGCAATCAGGTTGATAAATATAAAAAGCATGTTTTCCTGGCAATGAAAAGATGAATAAACATATATTACTTATCTGTCTTTGATTCAATGTACTGGACACTGTCTTATACCTCAAATGAATATTTAAATCTCTGGTCAAATCTTGGCATGTGGCAAAACTTGACAATGGTGTCAGAATAAAGACTAGCACACACAAGTATCCATCATTAGGTTATTAAAATTACACTTGACTGCCAGGGATATAACTCAGTGGTACAGCCCCTGCCTGGCAACCAAAAGGTCCTGAGTTCGATTCCCAGTACCAAAAAAAGATGTATTTGAGCCTACAATATTTTCAACCCACTATAAAAAACTAATGATTAATTGTATTTTATGCTGATTAATATATTTTTATCCTAAGAAAATTATCTCTTTGATAGCGTGTATGCTAATATCTTCCTTTAAATATAAAAGATTTATGCTGTATGAGTCTTACTAAAACTTTTATATGAGTTTATGGCAATAGAACTGGTATGAATGTTTCATACAATGTAAACAACTGTTCTAATTTTCAGTAATAAAGTAATGATAAAGTTTGCTTGTGAGCTGAGAAAATGTATCTATTAAAATGTGTATTTTCACTTAGTTATGCAATTACTTGAATTAATGAGTCTTTAAAATGGAATTATTATTTTGCAGAGTAAAATATAGCTCCTGATTTTAAAGATGATATTATAATTGTCTAAAAATATATATATATATATATATATATGCACTTCAATTTAGGAAATGTTTGAACAGACAATAATAAATCACAAGTGCTAAATGAATATGTTATTATATAAAGTAATGGAGACACATTTAAAATAAGGCATATATTCCAAAGTTAGTGCTTATGTTTAAAATAATTTAATTCCAAATCATCATGAAGTCCCTTAAATTATTTGAAAAAAATACTTTATACATGGATTTGTGTGAATACTAATGTATATGAAAATACATGAAGCCCTTGCAATGCACAAGGGAAGTAAGAGGTGGAGTATCTTTTAGCAGATTCTAGATATTCATTCAATTCTTACTTTAAACCAATTGTGAGATACACAGGGATAAAGAGAAAATGGGTTGAGATTCTGAATTCCTTGCTAGCATTTAGCACTTAAATCATTCAATTTTCATACTCAATCTTATTAAACTTCACATGTCTAATACCCTTACTTATATCTTTGGAGGGGAAGATACCCAGAAAAGGCATAGCTGGGTTGAACAGTATTTTTATCTTTAGTTTTTGAGGAATCACTGATTTCCATAGTGGCTGTATCAGTTCACATTCCTAAAAACAGTAAAGGAGGGTTGCTTTTCCCTCATATGACCTTACCAACACTTCATGCTTTTTGAGTTCATGATGATCGCTATTCTTTCTAGAGTAAGGTGGAATCTCAGTGCTGTTTCAATTTGCATTTCTCTAATGACTCAAGGTTCTCAACACTTTTTCCTGTACTTACTGGTTATTTGTGTTTCTTCCGTGTCCAGCTCAATTGCATATTTTTGACTATGTCTTTCGTTTGGGAGCAAGGCCTAAGTTTTTGAGTTCTTATATAGTCTAGATCTTAACCCTCTGTACAAGAAATAGTTGGCCACATTGTTTCCCCATTCTGTAAGTTGTTTTTTCACTCTGTTGATTGTTTCCTTTGCTGTGCAGAAGCCTTTAAATTTGATATAATCCTATTTGTTGTTTCTTGTTATTTCTTGTGGAATTGGGGTTCTGTTCAGAAAGACCTTTGTATGATTATGTCTTCAAGAATCCTAACTCATTTATCTGCCAGTAGATCAGTGTTTCTGTTTTAGTATCTTAGATCCATTTTGATTTTATTTAGATGATAGAAGTTAGTGAACCTTCCTTTTAATATAGATTCGAAAATCTTTTGGAAATTTAAATGTGTATGGGGTATACAATTCTAATATATATCTCCATTTGTATCTATTTTTGTATCCATATGTGTCTATCTTATCCAGCTAGGATCAAGTTGGAAAATTCTTAGTCAGTTGGTGAACTTTGAGAGATGAGTAGGATTTACCTAAGGAGGGAAATGAGTGGAAGCACTCTTTGGGGGGAACTTGTGAAGGCGCTGAGGCATGACAAACACAGCACAGCCAAGTACAGCAAGTTTTTCAGGATGCCTGGAGCACAGGTGTGAGGGGAAGCTGCCAAATTATAAGGCTGCAGAACTAATCACCAGGCAGATTATGGAGGACTGGCGTGCCAAGCTACGGGGTGTGAATTTGGTCCTGGAGGTAATAGGGAGCCATTCACTGAACAAAACTCATCGTATGAAATTGGAAACAGACAAAAAGAAAAAGAAAAAGAAAAAGAAAAAGAAAAAGAAAAAGAAAAAAGAATAAAAAAGGAGGCAGAAGTGACAGATAATATGCCTCTCATCTTCTTCATGCTAATGATCAGTTTTTCAACAGATGAGGGAGTTTCAGTCATATTAGACATTCTTTGTTTTATGATTCTACTTAATAGAGAGGTTTCAAGGCAATGATGCAGTCAAGAGTGAAATGGTGTCTGGCAATGCATAGTTACAGTAACATATCAGAACATAAATACACAGTGGTCCTGTGGGAGGGGGCATCCAAATAAGAATCTTCTAGAATATTTGACAGGAATTCATATTCTTTCCCATTACGTGATCTGTGGAGACTAGTGATATGGAACTTCGTCACCAGTGGGCTCAGAACTCTAGGGGGTAGTTAATTACTTGTGGGTGCACATGATGGATATCTACTGCTAAATATTCACATTTGCGGCAACCTAACAATTAAAACAAATAACATTTCTCTTTTATGTTGATTAAATTGAGTGTATCTAGAGCTTTAAATACGTCTAAATTTGAAGTGTTCCTTCCGTGTTACCTTTTTGTCGAAGCCTAGTGTGGACCAAATCAAGAGCATCAGGATAAATCTGCTCAGTTTGGATTAACATGATAAATATAACTGAGAATTTATATCCAAATTGGACAAAATAATTTTGAACCCAAGTTCTGCTGTTTCCTAACAATGTAATTCTAGTAATGTTAATCTTTAGCAATGTTAATTTATTAATGTAAGAAAGAGACCAATACCTGCTTTAAATATCCTTGAGAAGACTATGGTATAGAGTTGCCTAAAATCCCTGAGCAAATAACAAAATAGTATAAATCTTTTCTTGATTAAGTGTACTTTGAGTAATCAACACTAGTTGTGCCTTGAGACGTACTGTAAAAGGAAGATCAGTGTATAGTTTGTAATCAAGAGAAAGGCTTATTGAGCAGGAAGAACATAAACATACAATTTGTTACTGATTCTTTTTTCAGTTTATGTCACACTGTTAAGGTTATACTGTGATACAAAGAAAATCAGTTAGGAAGGTGCTAAAAAGCAAACAAAAACTTTAAGGTACTGAAGAATTGCAACAAGAGAAAGGTGGATTTTACACTATGATAGTTATTCTCATACAAGTTACTGTTGTCAGTGCAAAATAGAACTGGATAGATTGAATCTTGCCGTGAGTAACTACCTTCCCAAAGCAAAGAGCTCATCCATGTGTAGTGAATTACAATGCCCCAAGGTACAACTTAGTAAATTGCTTTCTCTTAGGCATTGACTGGAACCCTTGAAGAAAAATAAAATCACTGTGTGCTTGTGAACTCTGTGTACTCAGACAAATAGTTTTTCATCAGATTAATGTAAGAAAACAAATTTATATATCTATGGGTCTATTTCCTTTTTTCCCTCTTCAAAATGACCCAGAGGTTTACATTGACTTAATGGCACACATATCTTCAATCTGTTTGAAACAGTTTGAAATGGAAAAGAAAATGTCCTTTTATCACTAGGTGTTAATTTAGTCATAAAGGAAATTAGTAACATCAGAAGAGGATCAGTAAATCAATAACAGTTCATTTCACATCAAGCCTAGAACATGCTGATTTAAAGACCAGTCTATAAATCAACTGTAATACCTTGATATATTCCACAGTGCGAATATTATACATTGAAGTTTATTCATTCTTTTTCCTGCATATTTTGATATTTACTTTCAGAAATGTACAAAAGTGTGACTGTTTTACAAGGTTGCAGGAATAAAGCTCTGAACCGTGAAACTAACTTAAGACTCCAGAGAACTCATGTTTTCTCCAAATACACAGTTTTTGAGAAACTGGAGAATACATTTTGCAATGACATTTTAATAATAAAAGTGATATTTGTAAATTTCTATCATTGGCAAATATTAGAAATATCATAAGTTTCTGAATCAATGTGATATAAGCCAAAATCAATTCGTGTGTTGTCGCATTTTACTGTGACTTATGGATGTCTGTAAAACACAACTACTTTATCTCTACCTTGATAGGAAGCTTTTATTATAGTTGATGAATTTTTGCTAAAGCTCAGATTATAACACATTATTCCTAATCTAACTGTCAACTCAACTTCGGGTATTTTATCACAGTAAGCCTTGAGGGGTCCATAGAGATGAATTCCTTCCTAGTTCATCCATTATGCACTAAGAGAGCACACAGAGGCATCCTTTCCTCTCAATGACTGGTACGTACTTAGCCACACTTTTTAACAGACTCTGAATCAACAGAAATCCATCTCTCTCTTTATTTAAATAAATTATCTGACATGTCCTTCTGTGCTCAATCAGCCATGATTTTCCAAATAATCTTTAGAATGTATTAATGTGGTAGTTAGCTACAGATGGCATCCTCATGACATTTTTAGAAAACAGATCATACAATGTGAAGCATTTGCAAGCACCATCTTTTAAAAATATTTTACTTTTCTCCAAAAGCAGTTACTTTTTAATTCACTTTCATAATTACACTGGGTTAAAAGGATAAATTTTGAACTTTGTTAGTACACTACTGACAGCTATTTGTCATCACAGATAATGTAGATAATTCAAGATATTTCATTTTCAATAGAAAAGTGAATAATTTTTCATAGAGTAAAAAAATAGGTTAAAATTGCTATTTTGATATAACTTTAGATATCATAAATGATTTTCAGAATGGCACATTTTCACACTTAAATTAATGTTTCACAGAACAATTATACTGTTATCAATTAAGAAATTATCACCAGTATAACTAATGAAAAGACATGCTTAATTTATTTTTCACTGTTTTTTCTATTCCCAGGCAAATCCAAGTACCCATATTTCATTTAATTATCTATCTCCTTACCATCTTTTCTGTGGAATTATCAGTGATTATTTGTGTTTTATGATCAGGACACTTTTAAAGAGTACTGGCATGTATTTTCTAAAGTGTTATATAAGAGAATGGATTATGATGCTGCAATTAACTGTTTTGTACTTTGGAATTCTCTTTAATGTCATTTGCTGTTTCTTCACAGATTAGGTTATATTTATGAAAAACTGTGAGTTACTGGCTGCTGCAATTCCAGATAATCCTCAAGGCAACAGTTTTTCATGAGGTGGACTTTGGCACAGACTTTAAAATTTTTGTCTCCATTATTTCAGTACATGGTCTTCCTCATCACTGCAGAATCAGAGGAACAGAAAAAAATGGGCATTTTACTTTGATTTTCCTAAACACTGGTTTAAAAATGATTCATAACTAGTAACTAACTATGTATTGAGAGAGGCAGTTAATATCTTAGAGTTGATATTTGAAATATCATGAGGAACAAGTAGGTGAAAGGGAAAAATAGGAAAAATATCCCAGAAACTCTTGGAACTTTCATTCCAAGAATGTTTCTGATTATATTATAAATAGAGGAAGGATAGAATTGAGGTGAAGACATTCAGAGATTTCTGTAAGTTAAAATGATGCGAGTAAATTACAAGTATACTGCTTTATTGGTCAATTAAATCATATTATATATATGATTTTTTGCATTGCAAAAAACAATGAAACAAAAGAGGCATAAAATCTTGAACTTTTATATTGAATTGGATAACACATTAATGAACTCTCATACCACAGAAAATGTAAGGAGTTCTTAAACACATACTGCTTAGTGAAAAAAGTCAGTCACTGAAAGGCTGTATTTCATAGAATTCCAAATTTATAACATCCAGGAAAGAAAGAAAAAAAAAACCTAAAGAGATAGAAAGAACCCATATGTTCCAAGAAGTAGACAGGAAGGAAGGATGAATCGTAAACAATGGATTTTCAGAATAAGTTACTCAGTGTGTGGTGGTGAATATGTGGCATTATGTATTTGTCAAAAGCCCCTGAAATAGAAAAGACAAAAGTGAAACCTAATATGACAGGTTAAATTCAGCTTACAACAATGCATCAGATCAACTGTAACAGATATACCACACTAATGCAAAATGTTAGAGGAAGTCTACTGGTAAATTATTTGTATTATTTGCTTAAATAAAACAACTCTGAGAGAGTAAAAAAGATCCAAAATGTACAATAGATGTTGTGAAAGGGGAAGAATCTGCTCAAAAAGAAAGAACAACTGGGATGGGGGAGAGGAGAAAAAAGGAAGAGAAAAAATAAAAAAAAAAGAGAAAAATTATATGTAATATACACACACAGGGCAGGGATTTAACTCAGCAGCACAGGTGCTCGCCTGGCAAGAGTGAGGTCGTGAGTTCAATCCCAGGAAACACCACCTCCCAAATAAATAAAAAATACACATATGTACAAGACACTAAGGAGATTATACTACTAATTTCTACTAATTCATTGAAAACAACACTTTGTACTTGCATGATTTGATCAATGTTTTGTGCCTATTTCTTGTAATCTGAGCAACTACTCTGAAGATAACAATATGCAATATATCAACCATTGTTAATCTCCTATTATCTTGTTTTGAAATTCTGTATCGGTTTCTTTCCTTTAAAATAAAAAAGAACAACTCTAATAATACAAGTTATTGCTTTAAAAAATAAGAACTTGAATAATTCAAGAGTTCTATAACTGAATTTTGTACACCATGTGCCTGTTAACCATCAATGTAAACTTAACCGAATTAAGAGACACCTGGAAAGGAGATTGGATCCACGTGCTGTACTCATCCGAGGATTAATGCACTGAGGTTCAGAGCTGAAAGTGTTACTCAGAGGTGAGACCCACTGTGAGCTGCATCACTGAGGGCATAATATTGGAGGGCGTAATTTGCTTCTGCTTTTCCCCTGACGTCAGCTTGTAGTTGCCAGAACTGAGCACTATTTTCCACCATGCCCATCTTCTGATTTTCTACATTGGAGCCAGGTAAACACAGACTAAAAACTCTGAAACCTTGAACCAAATTAAATTTCTTCTCTTTTCAATTAGTGGATGTCAAGTGTTTGTCCCAGAAGCAAGAAAGCTGACAAATACATACAACTATACTATTTTTTATCTTAGTTTTGTGTTATCTGTTATCAGTACATATGTAATTCTCTTAGAAATATATTATTTCAGCCTTTCCAAAATTTAGATATCTTTCTGTCAATTGTTTTGAAAAGCTTCCCTTTTCTATGTGGCCATAGATTTGTAAAGCATGATGGTTACTCCTCTTCATGGTGAAGTTTAAACAGAGCAGGTTCTTCAACCAGCGTCAACCTATTTGGTTTGTTATATTTTATTCTGGGTAGATTTCTGGAAGCGTTTTTGTAAGAGATTAACATTTGATTTGGTAAACTGGGCAAAGTGAACTGCACTGCCCTGTTTGGTGGGACTTGCTCTATTAAAAAAAAACGAAATCCTGAACAGAACAAAGAGATGGAAATGGGAGAAATTACTCTGCCTACTTGTCTTTAGCTTGGTATATTGTCTTCTCCTGCCTCTGCACCAAAAGCTTGTCTGCGTCTCGAGCTTGCTAACTGAACATCTTGTGAGTTCTCAGTCTAAGTAATCTTGCGTGCAAGACTCCTTCCCTCCACTCCCACCCGCAACCTCCCACCCACTCTGTGCCTCACTCTCCCATTTAAGTTTGTTTCTCTGGAGAACTTTGAGTAACATACCGATGATACTACGATGTGAGGCTGTTCGAGGACCTTTTTTGCTTTGTTTTTTCATACACTTCAGACCTTAAAACAAAACATCATACTGAAACACAGTGAATGCAAAACCACATAAAAGAATGCAATGGACTTTTCATGTACTTGCACCAACTACCCACAATGAATGTGCTCATGATGTATTACAAATATGTACTAATAAAAATTATTTTAAATTAATGCACTGGTCATCTATTAAGCTCGTTTATTAAACTCAAATATAAAACTATGGTCACTGTCGTCATTGTTTTTATGTTGGAAAGTAAAGAATATTTTTTAATATGTCATCTGTACATCTAATGACTTTATTGTTATTTTCCAACCATTAATAAATACTTTTTTATTTTAATGACTAATATCCTAAATATTGTGACTTATAAACAAAATGTTTAAAAAAGCTCTTTGGAAACTTCAATACATTTTAATAATTCAAAGGGGTTTGAATGAGATTTTTAAAGAGGAGTAGATTCTGCGTCAGATTATAATCTAAAAAAAGAGGATGGGACTCTGTAATGATCAGAAATTGTGAGGAGTAAATGAATTTGAAACATATTTTGAAAGTAGTGGGGAATGGTTGAATAACTACTACCAGAAAATACTAAACATTCAAGCAAGTTTTCAACTTAGATAACTCAAAAGCACTCATCAAATGGGAAGGAAAGATAGAACAGTTTATTCAATTTACTCTAAGCAGATTTGTCAAAGCATTTACATGCCATCTATGTGAACCCAGACAGAACCTGAAGGGTACAGCTTCATGCTATGTCACATTTCTTTTTATTTGTGTTATTTCCTTGTAAAAGTTGGTGAATTACCTTATGAAAAAATTTGAGAGATTTGATAATTTTGTTATTTAATTCATAATATGTTTAAGAAATTGATTGAAAAAGGTCAAGTGTTTTGGTAATTTAGACATTATTATATTTAAAAAATACCCACATTGATAATTAACAGGAGTTTTTCAATCATATATAGATTCTATAACCCACTTTTAGATTTTTTAAATGATTTAACATCCAGGACTTCTTGGGGGAAAAAATGAGATTAATCAGTCCTCATTAATATTTGGAAAGTAAAAAGATTCACACAATAATTTCATATTCAACCTCCTAATAATATCAAAATCATAGATCTATCTCAAAAAATTGCAACTTACAGCATGTAAAATTCAATGTATCTAATTTTGCTGGATTCAATTATTGATCTAAATGGTCACCTTTGCTTGTAGAGCTGAATGTGTACATGTAAATTTTAGGATCTGAGGTTTAGCAAACTTTTCAGAAAATAAAATTAGCATGTTCTATATTTTCCATCTCCTCTTGAAATTATTTTACATGTTTTTGTACTATAAATGTTCAGAATGTACAAACTTGTCTTCCTCTTCACTCTTATACTTTTTAGATTGTTTCCCTTAGAAACAAATAGATGAATAAATTTTAAAAATGTCACTTCTTTGGCATTTTTGGCTGAAAATTCACATTTACTGTGCAGAAATCCAGCCAACACAAAAATATTTATGCATAGAGAGCAAATAGAATATCCTATCCAATGCTAATATTTCACTTAACACTCTTGATGACCATCACTCTTATTTACCCAAAAATACAGGGTCATATAAATCTTTCAATATAATAGAATATCAACAGACTAAGTGATTTGCTCAGAGGAAAAGTAGTCCATTTTAATGAAAGCATTAACATTTCAACTGTCAATGAAAAATGTAGTATTGAAAATAAAGAAAAACAGTGATTCAATCATATTGAACAAAACAAAATAAAAACTTAGTTCCTTTTGGTGGAATAAAACATAAACTTATCCTTCTCCCTCTCTTCACCACTCATAGGTGCAATATTATTTTTGATTACTTAAACACTTATTTGGCTTACTGTTCATGTTCCAGCTAAAAATAATATGCAATTTTAAAGAGTAGAAGAACTTTAAGTATGATAATTTCAAAAGGATGAATAGTTTGATAAATATAGAATTTATTACATATAAATAAATCCTTCATCATAATAGGCTGCAACATTCATCTTTAGAAAAAATGGAAAATAAAAAAATGTGATGGTGAAAAATACATAAAATACAAATCTTTTGCATGTTCTCATCATCTTTTTTGTTAGTCAGTTTTGCCTTGTACCACACTAACATGGATTCATACTGTCTCTTTCTAACCTGAAATTTAGGAAGAGAAACTGTTCAGGTTTGGGGATTTAGTTTCATAGGCATCCAAAACAAAAGAGCAGAGAAGAGAGTTTCAGTTTTCAATGCACTGTAAATAATAAGAAGGAGAAGATGAAAGACAACTTGAAAGAAAGGATGTTTCCTCTTTCTTCTCTAACCTGGTTCAAATAATAGGGTGGTTTCTCATTACATCGTTTTCCCAGCACATGTGTCTGCAGAACAATAAACTATGGCAAAATTCTGTCTCTTTAGGTGCACAGGATAGCACAACATACTCCAGAGCTTTCAAGTGTTCCTTGATTTTCTTTCTTTCTCTTTTTAAAATTATTCTCATTATTTTGGGCTTGTACCTTTCAAATGAAGTAACAGAACTTTAACTATTAATTTACCTTTTGTTTGAAGAAGAGTAAAGACAATAACTACTTCTCCAATTTAGACAATGGGTAAAATATCAACTGTATCTATCCTTACTGGTTATATAACATTTTATTCTTTTGAAAAATAATAGAGTGACCTGAAAAGACATCAATAAAGAGCCATAACTGGGTGGCAATAGAGCAATAATTGGGTGACAATTTAATCATCATCAAAATTTCTGGTCGGAAATTTAGTGATTCACATTATTTCTACTCTGGTTGTTGGGGTTACAAATTCCTCCTGCCCTGGGAATTTTAGTCCTAATTCTAAAGATACTTTCCCTAGTCTCAGGACATTTTTGTCTATGCATGTGATGATCTATACATCATTGAAGCCTGAAAAAGAACCACCTACACATTTCCAGAAGGTTCTACCTCTATCCCCCTCCTTCACTGATTAACTTCATCCATGACTTCTGTCTTGAAAACTACTCACTCTGTACCTTAAAGCCAAGGAAGCATCTTGATATAGTTAAATTCCCTTCCCTTCCATACTTCTGTCTGTAAATTAACTCTAATAGGAAAGCTGGCATAAGCATAAGACTTACCTTAATTTTTTCTTTTTTGATTAATATTCCTGCACTATCTTTCAATATCCAAATACTGTGTTTTTATTTTATTTTTTCTGATTGTTTTATGTTTAAGATTAAATTTAATCCTTGTAGTTTCATCATGGATGGAAGTAGAATGCTATTTATTTTTTAAAAGAATCTCTACTTCAAAAATTTAATGTCTCTTATTTTCTACAATAAGCACCACCAGCAATAATTTCCGTGTACATTTATTTAGCGATATATTCTTTAAAATGAGGCTATTCTAAAGTCATTCTTTTTGGTAATTTGTGTCTGGTCCATCTCATTAGAGGTGGGTATATGTTGTAAATTACTGCCTCCACAATCCCAGTAACTAAATAGCATATTATTTTGAAAATAAGCCTCAGACCAAATATGAACCACCATATAAGTGTTTATTAACAGATATTACAAAAATGATGCATTTTTACTGAACCTTCACTAATAAACCCCCTCAAAACTTTCTGAGAAGTATTGATTACCCAAACTATAATTTATAAACCTTCTGTTTGATTTTCAAATACTTACATATTTATGAAGACTGACTATACTCCAAAATGCAATATTTTTCTGAATAGCCTTTTCTTATCTAAGTATAAATTTGTTTTTATTGAACACATCTTTATGTATAATTAAATGGTATGCAATTAAATTGTATAATTTATTTTTATACAACAAGCACTTTGCATTAATACATAACATGGTAAGAAGTAGTACCAAGGTGGTGTATGCTGACTATGTGTATTAGTAACTTGTTTTTAATCAACATCTAAAGTGAACAGGCACTTTTGTAGACCAAGGGTGAGGCAGCTGCTTGCTATGATAATATGACAGAGTTCATCAGTTTTAAATATGAGTGCACTTGCCTTTACCACAGAAACTGTATGGTTAGCAAGCTTAATTTATTTACAGATGAACTTTTAAGAAAAAGTTTGCAACCTTCATCTCTGATACTCAGAAATACCATGAAGAACACAAAGTTTTGAATCTCAAAAATAGTTCTGTTTTGTAAACTTATTTACTTTTTGTATAAAAGTGATTTTGTTGAATGATGCCTTAAATAAAATGAGATCCAGACAGATGTATGAAAATGACTGTTCATCTCTGTATTTGTAAACATCTAATGTACTGGTCATTAAGCAATAGTCCTTCAGTTTATCAGTGGAAATAAAGGAAATGGAAGGAAGGAAAGAAAGAAGGAAGGAAGGAAAGATGGATGAATGTAAGGGAAGGAGGAAAGAAAGGGAGGAAGAAAAATAGGAGAAACAGAAGAGAAGGAAAAATGAAATAGATTTGATGAGATGAAAACTAATTTTTTAAATATATAGGCATAAATTTAATATCCTTCATGTAATTTTCTTGGGAAGTGATGAAAATGTTCATAGAAATATAGTTTCTTAGGGTTGTGAGTGCTTCTAATAAAGTCATGAACAGTCCAGCGCATCCATGTGAATTTCTATACCTTATGATAAAATCATTCTTTCATCATTCACATTTATCACTTGTTTCCTGCCCTTTTGAAAAAAGATTTTTGCACCAAGGCATAGTATATTATTCTCCCACAGATATTTTCAAAGGTAAATAATTTATAGCATTTTTAATTACATTTTATGACTTGCATTCATTCATTGTGCTTAATTTTGTTTCTACTGCAATAATTTTAAATATTTTAATACAAATTATATGGGACCTTAGCAGAGATGAGCATCATGTAATATTAATAATGTCATTAAACACTCAATAAATCATTAAAAATACCTCCAGTAGAGATAAAATGAGTAAAAATACATCTTTTTATAAATCCTCATTATCGAGTATAAGACATGGCTGAAATTATGATTTTCTATGCTAAAGTTTCATGGCAAGGATAGTAGTGCTCTAGGGTCAACTTATAATCATATTTTTGTAATATTAATATTAAAATCAATTTACATTCCAAGTGAATTTACTAACTAGGAGAAGAGAGAACAGGCCTTTAGTAGGGTATTGCCTAAGGAATGGCAAACTGGGATGATAAATTTGCTGTATATAATTAATGAAAATTCAAGAGTTGAGGTTACCTTGGAAATTAATGGAAAATGTTAAATCACTGGTGTAATGTGACAACATATGGATTAAATATTTAATGTATTTGTTATTGCTTTTACCATTTTTAAAACATCAAGTCATCCTTTAGCTTTCATTAATTTTCTATTTTTGCCAAATTATGACATAAAATTTTCAAATAATTTTAAAGTACTAAAAGAAATATGACATCAGTAACAAAAGCAATAACAAGTTTCTCTTTCACCTCTTTCTCAAAGCTTTCAGTTTCCAAGAGGAACTTAGAAATGTATGTGCCCGTGTGTTCTGAAGTGTATTTCTATGTACTAAAAAAGTGAAGAGCGTTCTTACTGCTCCTAATTCTTCATTTTTAAGCCTGTAAGTGTCTTTGTTTATGGGAATGAAGACTTCAGATTGCATTTCAACCATCACTTTACTTTCAACCAATCTTAAAGTGAAATTGTACCTTCAGTTGTAGTAAAGTTTACATTTAGTATTTTCTTACTATAACTAGTGTGTGTGTATGTGCATGCATATATATATATATATATATATATATATATATACATATAATTTAATATCAATCCAAGTATTTTGTCTGGTTACATTTTCTTTCCCAAACAACTTTTTATGACAGGTTTTCATTATTTTTGCTTTATTTCCTTTATTTTGTAATGTTACGCTTACTAATTCACACAAAATGGTATGAAATACTTGTGAAAAGATACTCCATCAACTTCTTAAAGCAAAAAAATAACCACTACATAGCTCTGCTTGAACCTTCTGAGGTCCTGCTCCATTCGAAATATTTTGTTGTATAGATCTGCTGTCTTTCCCTTCAACAATTTTTATTTGTCAACATTCCAGGAATTTCCTTTTCTTATCATGAAAAATGAAGTAATTATATTTTTGATCTTGTATTTACTTATATTTGAAAGAACACATTCTCACAGAATTCTATGAAGATGTATGGAAGGTAATTGTGACATTATTATATCATTACATTTGATTAATAAACTGGACAATGATGTGTCTTATTTGAAGATCATTACTACCTGGAATGACTGTTGCATAAATCAAAGTTGTACAAATACCCTCCAAATGCTTAAGAAACAACAAAGGGTAAGCCAAGAGAAGATCTATGTTTCACTTTGGTCAGATAGAGAGTCGGTGAATTATCTCTTCCTTCACCTTTCTATTCTATTCAGGCTCTGAGTAGATTGGAGAAGATAATTCATCTACTCTATTTCATCTGCTGATGCAAATGTAAATCTCTTTTAAAACTGCCCTTATGAACACACCTGCAATTATGTTTAACTAAATATTTGGGCATCTCATGACTCAGTAAGATGGCCGACACTGTATCCTCAACTCCCATAATGCATGGAGAATAATGCTGTAATTTTTGTTCTTATAGTATAAGTGATTTATTTTCTGAGGGAATGTTAGTATCTTACCAACATGTAAAACTTTCTAAAATCAGATAGTAATGCACCTTGATTTTAGTCTTTTTAGTGGTTGTGCAAAACACTTAAATGGAATTTTCTATCTAGAGTTTATGAATATAAGTTCTAGGAATCATCACTATTAATTTTTATTTATTTATTTATTGATACTGAGGATTGAACTCAGGACCTCGCACTTGCCAGGCAGGCACTTATACCGCTGAGCTAAATCCTTGGCCACCACTTTTAATTTGTATAAGAATTTTTTGCTTGTTTTTCTAGAAAATCAAAAAGTAAAACTTTGGATTTCTTGTTTACTATTCAGTCTGATTACATTTTTATTCTAATTAACCCCCCTGTGTTTTGTAAATGTATTTATGTACTCTAGTTTTTAGAAAAATGACTCAAAATCTCATACACTCTCTTGCTTTTTGAAAAATCATACTTTGATTTCTAGGATTGATTTTCTATTTTCTATGGTTAAAATTTTATTGTGCTTGGCATATAGCATGAATTCAACCCATGTATGTCTCTAAACACATAATTTATTTGACTTGTTTTATTTCCTCTGCATTGATTGCATTATTTTGGGTCTTCAAACTTATAAATTTGTATTCCATTTTGTATGATTTTGTTGAGTGTTTAACAATCTTTGATCACCCATTCTTATTTGAGAGATGTATTGAAAGACTGATTGGTAGTACAGTGGTTATTACAGAGGAAATGAAAATAATTGTAGACTAAGTAAGCCCTTTACTACAATGTAATGGGTGACCAGTTATAATTATTTTTTAGGAATTTTTAAAAAATCTGTCTTCTAGTTCTACATGAAAGAAATAATTACTCTTAATATTTTACCTTGCAATATAAATATGACAGTTGTCCTTTGAGATGGGAGGTACCACAATTGAAGAGTATTAATTAATATATCCAATTGTATCCATCTCATGTTTTCATGATTATAATTTTTCATTATTTTATGTTTATCTTTACTTTTCTAGGTGAGGGACAGCACATAGTAATCACATGATTTCTTGGAGTAATCAGTTATATGATGCTGTTTTACAATCTGATATGTAGGTAGACAGCATTCAAGAAATCATTGACACATCAAATATTTCTTTGAAGAATTAAAATGTTTGAGTATATGAAAACTTCAAAAGTAAACAAAAACAAGCATTTATTTTTAATTATTTCTTCATATATCAGATGGATTTACTGTGTCTTCTTCACATTTTATAAAAGATTAACGAGTTTTCCTTTAGACTCTGTCATAAATGAGTGTTGCATGTTTTTGATGCAACACACATTCACACACAGTAGCCTTCAACTTGCCCTTAATGTAGCTCTGGTGTACTTGGAGGTGGGAGTAATTGATATTTGAAGATGGTATTAGCAAACAGTAGCTAGAAGCATTACATCTGCTTTGTTTATCATGTTTTGCAACTGTGCTGCCTCATTTATATGTGGTCTTGACATACAATTTGTTTATCAAAAAGCATTACTATTATTACATATTTCTGTGAAATTTTATAATAAAATATACACTAACATTGAGAACAATACTTTTTCAGATTTAGAATTGCTTTGAAATCCACACTTTATATCTTTACACCATATCAATTAACTTTCAACCACCATGTAATAAAACACAAATGTTAAAATATAATGTACAAACTGATGACAAACTATATTATCTTAATTATAACACTTTTTTATAATTAAGTAACAGATATACAGCAACACGAATAAACACTACAATGGTACAATAATAAATGTTCAAAATGTGTTTCCAGAACATTTTATTACACTCTAAACATTCCAACAATTACCTGGGGGACTTAAAAACCTTTTTTTCCCCTTATATTTAACAAAAATGGAAGAAACTAATTTTTTCAGAGACTAATAATTACCAATTTAACATTACCAGTTTCCCAACTACATTGCCCTTAATTTTCTTGAATAATGAATGACTTGCTAAACAGATTTTATAGAAATACAATTTAAATAGTGAAACTAAACTTGGTCAGCAAATTAGTTTTCTAGAGGAAACTATGCAAAAAAATGGGTTTCTTTCCATGAACAGAATATTTGTGCCAGGCATGGTTGCACACACTTGTAATCACAGTTCTTAGGAGGCTGAGGCAAGAGGACTGCGGAAAGTTCAAGGGCAGCCTGTGGTAGTGAGTTCAAAAGGAGCTTGAACTATATGAGGAAAGGTTGCCTCGAAAACAAGCAAAACTAACAACAACAAATAAAGAGAACAATTGCATCTGTTCAGGAATGTGCTAAATTCACATGAAAAGATAATTTATTATTCTAACTCAAAGTAAACCTGGTTAACCAATAGTTTTAACTAAGAATAGGTTGCATTTTATGTAGTAGGTGAAATCAAGAA
Source organism: Dasyprocta punctata (assembly GCA_004363535.1). NCBI lineage: Eukaryota > Metazoa > Chordata > Mammalia > Rodentia > Dasyproctidae > Dasyprocta > Dasyprocta punctata. The sequence goes on along the minus strand of RJWM01001319.1, from coordinate 13,699 downwards.
GAAAAATTGAGAAGATAGGAGTTATCGGCTTAAATAACATACAAAAATATTGAGACATTTTTGAAAGAGAATATTCCAAATCTCTAGTAATTCCAAATCTCTAGTAATTTTGATTAAAATTAACTATGAAAAAGTAAACTTTCAGCAGTGTTATTTTATTGGTTTATTAAATTTGAATATTATAATCAATAAATATATTTAATAGATTTGGGAAAATTCAAATTCCTTATTATGTTCTGTTAATTTGGGTTCTTCAAAGAAGGTTAGTGACAGATATTTGGATTTCAGAGATGTACTTATCAAGATGACAAATATGCTTTTGTATAATTTGAGTATAATAAAAATATTCAGCCATATCCAAATTGCTATGTTGTATCAACAACATCATGTTCTTTCTAGAGCATAACCTTCAACTACTAAATCTGCTGAAAATTAGAATCACTTACTCTGTTTCTTGCTCAGTTTGACTACGGACATATAGATTACTACTAATATTCAAATAATATTTGTGACTTTTATAATAAATAAAAAAAGATTTTTAATAATGGCTAGCATAAAGAAAATTTGCCATATTTTGACAAGTTCAGTGATAAGTAGTATGCACTTTATGTGTTTTTTTAAATCTATGCTTATTTAGCTGTTTCTGCTTTATTTTGGAGATAAACCTACTTGATATGCTAGATCAGCTCTCAGGTGTGTCCTATTTATAAAATATGGAATATATCAGTGAACTCTGATGAAATACAAAATCAACCATTTGTATTGTCTCTGCCATTTAAACATAATAGATTTTATGTAATTAATTTAAACATTGGGTTATGGAGATTGAAATTCAGTTTACCAGTTTTTCTAAACAAAAGACAACTAAATTAAGATGATTCATGTAGTTATATTTTTCAATAACTCCTTATTTGCAATCAAATAAGGAAACAAAGCTATGATAACATAAAATGACTCATTTTATCATCGAATTTATAATTATTTATGCGTTTTTGACATAACATGTGTAAACAGGGATAGTGAAATTAGTATTTTTGTCTTCCTCCTTTTATTCAAAATTATATTCTAACAATAATGAAGATTCCAACTTGCTCAATATCTATGAATATTTAAATTTTCAGTTACAGAATAACAATGTCAACTAAGACAATAAAATATTTTTAAAATTTTGCCTGTTTGGGGCAATTAATAAATGTTTAACATCTAATGTGAACAGATGGTAACAGGCATGATAAAATAACAGGTGAAAATCAGGTAGAGGTATAGTAATTATGGTGCAATACTTTTATTTCTTTGTAAGATATGCCCCTGGATGAACCTTGTAGTCCCCTGCAGAATAAGTGCTTTTGAACACGTTAATCACTAGAAATATTTATGCATTTTTATTCAATGTATAAATTGAAACTGAACTCATTGAAATGACAGCATGCAATACAATCTTACTATGGGTCAATTGTACTTTCAGATCCAGTAGGATAGATAATATTCTTAGGACACATTCCTTAATATTATTAACCTTATAATGCAGTCAAGTATGGATGAACACCTTCTTCTATGTTTTACAATATGGTGTCAAATATCTGTCTCTTAAAAGAAACATTCCTCTTATTTGACATTTATTTTCCTTACAGATAAAATTGTCTTTGACATAAAATTTGCCACATTCTGTTATAATCATCAACATTCTTCACTTGAAAATGCTTGATATTCTTTTCACAATTCCATGCTGGTTATCAATTTATTGCCTGTCAGCTCCTAATTCACTCTTTACTACCTGTTCTGCAATAATGGACCACTGCCATATGTACACACAATAAATCTTCAATCCAGCCTTCCCCAAAGGACTGTGACCATTTACAAGAGTGAGTTCACAGGGGGAAATAAAATACTCAGACTTTCTGGAAATTGTAAACCATTGGCTTTCAATAAATGCTAGTTCTCAGGGAGTTCAAATTGCACTGTGGTCTAGCATAGTGGACACTTGTAGCTCTCTGGTGATAAATGGGGATTTAGGTCAGATTATGGAGACCCTGTGAGTCCTTAGTCTTTACATTTTAGTTCCTAAATCTATAATTGGATTAGGTATAATTAATAACTGTAGGAATACTCATCTTGGCTTCATGACTCATAGGATAGGAATCATAATCAAAGGAAAGGCTAAGTGAAAGTCCCTGAAACTTCCCCCACTTTACTAAAAAAACAATCAAAAGAAATACTACAAAGATAAAATCTGCATTGAACACTTACCATATATGTTGATATCTAGCACATCTTTTTTACTTCTGCTGAAGTTATAGCTATGTTGGAAAATGACATGGACTATTATCATAACTTCACTTGCAGCTCTGTCTGTGTGTAGTATCTTGTTATTTATATAATTAATATATTTTTCTTTACCTATTTTCAGAGATTACTTGAAGTAGCTTGCTTTAACTTCCCAGGATCATTATAGGAATTGACACTATATGAATTATGTAGGCAGAAAATTGCATTATTTCTCTGATTCCTTACTCTCATAAAGTTTTCTTTCCATAAAATATAACATTGGTCCTACATTGATGATATTACACTGATTAGAAGAGAAAAGCTGGCAAATAGGTGTTTTAGTGCCTTAGTAAGACATTTGGAAAATAGAAGATCTGGAATACAGAAAACTTCAGAAGCAACACCAGTAATATTCATGGGGAGAATAATGATCTGTAGCATGTGAAAAAAAGCTCCACAGGTAAAAAGCAAGTTGATGGAGGTTTTATCATGAATTGACAAAAATTTAGGCAACTCCTTAGACCTGTGGCTATTTTGGAGGCAGCACAGGCAACATTTGAATATTTCTATTTGGATTCAGCTATATAATCAACCAGATTCAGGTGGGTATAAAAGAACATTTCATAGCAATCTCAGACTGTAATACAGTCTTCATGAGTACTTGGCTTTTATGATTCAATACACTACATGATCTGTGAAATAGGGATAAAAATGGGGTCCTCTGTGCTAATACTCTAAAGCTCCAATAGGAGCATCATTGAAGACTTGAATTTAGAGTCAAATCTATGCCATCTTTTTCAGATAATGATTTTCTTGCAAAACAGCATCTGGTTTACTATTGGACCTTGGTAAATACTGAAAGGTTAATGTCAACATTAATTGATGTAGGTGGTATACTGAGAGTCAGAAAAGGTCTGGTAAATTCATCTTAGTCTTAGATAAGAAAACACTTATTTGGCGGTTTTATATACATGACAGTGATATTGATAAACAGGTAAACCATACTTTGTGGCTGTTATTTCACATTTTATTGACAAATTACTTTAGTAATCTTCTTTTATTATTTGTATATGTACAATAAATTGTTTGTACTACTTGTAAAGTGAAATTTAGTAGCAGGTAGAAAACACGCTTATCCTGGATGTTGTCAACTCTTCATATCTCTAAATGAGAATATAGATTTTTGGATGATGAATTTTATGAACTTTATATATTATAAATATTTTCTTTTGAAAATATGCATACAAATATCATAGATTAGAAGGTTAATTTCTTATGGACTTATGAATTGACTCACTGATTTTAAAATTCTGACAAAAACATTAATTTAGAAAGTGACATCAACCATGGCATTAGAGGTACAAGAGATGAGTTAAAATATGACCAAGCCATGTAGCATGTACATTATCAATGACAGAACTACTAATAATATTACTATTAAATGTTGTGACTTTGACTAAGTATTTTCAAAAACTATATACTTACATATACTTGTGTTGCTGTGTGGTCTTCTCTCCCATCAATACAAATGTTACCTGAATGCTTCAGATACATTATAAGTTGGGTTAAATTAAGAACCCCTAAATCAATATCCAGATTACATAACATGATGTTAAAGTAGAAAATGGTAAGCAGAAACCTGAACTGGTGAACACACAGTCCATAGCACAGGATAACTAGATATTGAGAGACAGACTTTTTTCTGTAGATGAGGTCAAGAGAAGAAAAAACTGTGCTGGTAAAATAGTATTTGTCTATCTACAAGTAGTAAAGCAAATTAATTTGTCTGAAACATGAAACTATCATTGGTGTAAATACTCTTGGAAACAACCCAAATGCCCTTCAACTGACAAACGGGTGAAAAAAGATGTGGTTTTTAAAATACAATTAAATACTACTTAGCCATAAAGGAGAATAAACTTGAGACAATTATAACTGAATGGATCGACCTGAAACTATATAATAAGTAAAGTAAATCTAACACATATGTGTAAACATTGCATTGTCTTTCTGTTATGAGATACTGAAAGTGCAAATAAAAACCAATGTAAAATAGATATTGTGAAACAGGAAGTAACTGTTCAAAGGGTAAGAAGAATTGAGGGAAAATAAAAAATGAGAAAAAAATGTAAACAAAGCTTTGTAAATGAGAAGAGGGGCTGAAGAGAAGGGAGGGAAATGGGAAAAAAGAAACTAGACTATATCATGTACAGGAACAAATTTCCTATGATGAATGTAATCACCATGCATATCTAAATTTTACCAATAAACTTAATTATTAAAAAAAAACACATCTTCTTTATCCATTCCTCAGTTAATGGACATTTGGGCATTTGGGCTGTTTTCAATATTTAGCGATTACAAACTGTGCTGCTATAAACATGGATGGGCGTGCACTGTGCTGCTATAAACATGGATGGGCATGCACCACTGTGGTATGACGCTTTCAAGAACATACCAAGAAGAGGAATAGTTGGGTCAACTGGGACCTCTAGTCCTAGAGTTCTGAGGAATCTCCACACAGATTTCCACAGTGGTAGCACCAGTCTACACTCCCACCAACAGTGGAGAAAGGTTCCTTTTTCTCCATAGCCCCTCCAGCATTTGTTATTGGTTGATTTGTTGATAATAGCCATTCTTTCTGGAGTGAAATAGAATATCAGCATTGTTTTAATTTGCGTCTCTTGAATGGTCAGTGATGATGAACTTTTTTCATGTATTTATTTCTACTTATTCTGAGAAGTATGCATAAATCTCAGATGCCAATATTTGAACTGGGTGTCTAAATTTGAGGGTCTGATTTTTTTTTCAGTTCTTTATGTGCCCTAGATATTAGCCTTTGTCTGAAGAACGAGTGGCTAAGAATTTTTTCCCACACTGTGGATTGTCTTTTCACTCTGATGGTGATTTCTTTGGCAGTGCAAAAACTTCTGAATAAGATGAGATCCCAGTTGTTGATTCTTTATAGCGTTTCCTGTGCATTTGAGGTTTTGTTCATGAAGTCTTTGCCTATACCTATGTCTTCAAGATTTTCCTTATTCTTTCTTTCAGAAAGTTCAGTATTTCTGTTTTAACATTTAGATCTTTGATCCATTTTGATTTTAGTTTAGTGCATGATGATATACAAGGGATTATATATAGTAAAATGGCCATACTACCAAAGTTATTGTACAGATTTAATTCAATCATAATCAAAGTACCATTAGACTACCTCACAGAACTATAGAAAATATTCCTATAATTCTTTTGGAACCAGAAGAGACCTAAAAAAGGAAAAAAATTTCTGGGCAACAAAGGCAAAGCAGGGGGTATCACAATTCCTGATTTAGTATTATATTACAGAGCTACTGTGATAAAAACAGTATAGTACTGGCAAAAAACAGACCTGAGGATCAGGGAACAGATTAGAAGAGGTAGAAACAACTTCAAACATACCCAGCCATCTTATCTAAAGGAGCCAAACAAGTTTACTGGAGAAAACAAAGGGTCTTTAATAAATGGTGCTAAATAAAATGATTTTCCAGGTGTAGTTTTTTTTTTTTTTAATATAATGAAGGGCTACTCTGCTGTAAAGAATGGTAAGCTCTGCGATTTCTTGCTAAATGGATTTACCTTAAGACCATTCTCTTAAGTGAGATAAATCAGACACACATATATAAATTTCTCATTGTTTCTCTGGTTTGAGAAACCAAGAGTGTAAATGAGGACCAAAATATGTAATAGATATTGCAAAATAGGGGTAAGAATGTTCAAATGAGAAGTGCAATTAGTGATAGTGGAGGGGGAAAGAAAGGAAGGGAAAAGAAAAATGATGAGAAAAGAAGGAAAAATGGGAACAAAGCATTTGTAAATAGGAGGGTTGAAGGGAGGGTAGGAGCATGGAAAAAAAATCAAGTTAGATCGTTTTCAGGTATAAATTCCCTATAACAACTGTAATCATTATGTATGTCTAAAATGTACCAATAAACTTCATTAATAAAAAATGAGATTCAATTTAGGGAATTATTTTAAGCAGAATTAAACCAAAAGAATTTTGGCAGAAACAAGCAGACAAACTAAACTTGAGATCATTTTGTTTAATTATGATTTAACTGTGAGGGAAAAAAGAAAGCATAGCAGAAATCACACGCTAGCAGGATAAGAAAGTAGTCACAAAGTAAAATTTAAAAGTACAAGTATTTTATATTTTGTTAGAATATATCAAATTTCAACTATAAGCCTTGTCATTAGACAGTAGTTTCCGAAAATAAACATAAAAATTAGATATTAAATTTTACCATAGACTATTTATGGAAGCATAAATTAAAATGAAGTTTGCTACAATATTTTACTAAGTAAAATTATAGAACACAAAATTCTTAGATGGTAATCTTATTCATTTGATTAACTATATAAAATTTTAGTGCAAGTTTTCTAGTTATCAGTGTTTAAGGAGGCTCAAATACTGTGGGACCTATTAATTCTGATTAATCCTGTACTGATTAAAGTATATTAAGCTATCTTTAATGCACTTGAATTTCTAATGCAAATTCAAGTTGAAAAAATTGAAACTTTTATTGAGGATACAAAAATGAACTAATTTGTGAAATTCTGAAGTGAATTTTAATATTTTTTACATTTTATTATTTGTTGAATTTTAATAGTAGGATGTAGTATTCAGTTTAAAAGATTAAATTTAAAGCAAATAAAAATTCACCCTGGTGATTCTAAAACAAACATAAGAGGTAATGTAAAAATAAATTAAAATAGTATTGTTTTAAAATATACATATAATAAAAATGTACCATCTCATTTTATGAATACTTAAGATGTATACAGTATAAATAGGAATTCATGTTTATCAAGATACAGACTCTTAATTGGATATTTTTACTCAGGTGTTATGAATAAGAATTAAACTAAACATTTATGGCAGTTTATCTTGTTAAACACCTCCCCAAACATATTCCTGATTGTAACTTACAATTTTTATGAGAAGGCACCTATTTTAAATATATCTGCAAAAAAATGAATTTCCTTTAATCTTAAAGTATTTAAAGATAAAATGTGGTACAAATGCTTACAAATATCATATGATGCATTGAAAATAAATATGTTGATCGAGACAGAAAAGATCATTCAAATGATCATAATTTAAACATTTTAATTAGATACTTTTATTGAGATCCTCTCCAAAATTATTTCACGTGTAGGTCTCAGGTCTCCAGAATACCCCCATCTATAATTCACAACTAATTAAAGTTGGTTCATAAAGCCACAGTTGAAAATATTAACTTAATTGGTTATTTTTGATTTGCATATGTTACAAAAGTGATTTCTGAAGTTTTCTTTCATGTATTTTGAATAAATTCCTAATGTTTTAATGGTTTGTTGTGCTAAAGAAGCTACATTTTAAATAGGCAGTTTTGATAATATATAGGTAATCCTGGCATAGATCATTCTATAATAGATGGACTCTTTGATGCAGAAAAGAGGTGCTGAAAATAATGAAGTTTGAGAAATATATCATAAAAACCCAAATTACAACCAACATTAAATACAGAGGTAAAAATACAGAAAGAGTGAAATTGTATGGTTTCCTGAATTAATTTAGTAATATTATTTTGGAGATGAAAATAGTAAGTTTCTTTTTACAAAACATTTAAATTTGAGCTAACTTTAAACTTACTGAAAATTTGTATAAAGACTGCAAAGAATTTCTATATATTCCTTACCAGCTTCACAAAGTGTTACCACTTATTTATAATACTATAATCAATAGGAACAAGACAATAACATGTGGACAAGATTTTCAACTTAACTATAAACAGACTAAGTTTCATTAATATTTCATTTTCTGCTAATAGCAATATTGTGTTGTTGTTCCAGAATTCTACTGAAGATCTTACCTTGTGTTCTCTTACATTTTCTGCTTTATCTCTTCTGGATCAGGTAAGCATTTTTTCAAGACTTTCTTTGTCTTTTATGATTCATTTTCAAAGAACACTTATTATGATGATCTACAACATATTTATCTGATGTTTTTCTATTATTTACATGAGATTGTACATTTCTATCAATAATATCACAAAAATTATATGGTCTTCTTCCTGGAATATCTTGGCTGGCATAAGATTGATGATGTCAATATATCTTTCTACTGCAGACATTAATTGATTAACTTTTTAATCTTTATAGAGTTATTAACTCTTATTTATATAATTCTTATTCTTTATGTCTCTCGCCTTTTCCACATGTTACTTGAAATTTTTATTTGAGACAAAACTTTTACTTTGGCTTCATTTGTATGTTTACTTATTTGTGTCAGTATGGACTCATATTTATTTTTAATAGGGTTATTATCCAATGATATTTTAATGCATTATTGATGCAAAAATTACTACAGTTTTGGATATCAGGATATTCCTCAAACTCATCCCTTTGCTTTCTTTAAAATCTCTGAATTAGGCGCTTTCCTTGTGAACCATCACCTACATGGGCCACCACTGGTGGGAGGATAACCAGACTCAAGCCTTTCCCTATGAGTCAGTGCCATTCACAGACTGTAGTGGGGGAGAACAAGGATTCACCAAGAAGCCAGTCCTCCCTCTGAACCAGCACCATGCAAAGGCTGCCACTGGCAGGGGTACAGCCAGACCCCAACCCCTTCTGGCACATGGGTTAGCAATCAAGAATAGCCAATATCACCCCCACACACACTGTAAGTGACCAGCTAATTTGAAGAAACACAGGGTGCAATGATAGGTATTGAGGTGAGATGCAATTTGATGTTTGTGTTGTTTTGGTGTTTCACTGACCTTGCAAGTCTAGGGCCAGTGGTCTAATCATGTATTCAGAGACTAGCAGTACACAATGTGGCAACTAGGGGGGATTTCCTTCTGAAAGTGGTAGCCATTGTTAATTCCCTATTATCTTGTCTTGAAGTTCCATATCATTTTCATTGTTTCGTTGGGTTGGGTTTTGTTCTGTTTTGTTTTGTTTGATTTTGTTATGTCTGGTGGCATGAGCAGCTATTTCAAAGATAGCAAGATATATTATGGTAGCCATTTTAGATTTACTAATGTATTGTTTTGAAATCCTTAGTTGCATTCATTGTTTTGTTTTTATTGGTTCTATTCTGTTCTGTTATGTTTGATTTTTGCTATGTCTGAAGGCATCTGCAGCTATTTTGAAGACAACAAGAGGCATTATGATAACTATTGTTGATTTCATATTGTTTTGAAGTTCTGTATCACCTACACTGATTTGTTTTTATTGGTTTTATTGTTTTATTTTTTTGGTTTTATCCTTTTTAAAATAAAAAATAAATAAATAATTAAAACCCTGAATTAATTCTATTATATTTTGAACAGTTTTTTAATTTCTGATACCACAAGATATTATAAGGATCATCTTGTATTTTCCCTGGAATTTACTAATTGTCTTAGGATTTAAAAATTCTTTCACTGAATATTAGTTTTTAGAAACAGATGGCCTTTTAATTATTTTTATTATGATTATTGTTTTAAATGTTTACTTGTGGAGTATGTAAAAAGTAAATGAAACATCATTATTGTCTGAAGGTCCTAAAAACATAAGGATGCTTTTAGAAATGTTCAGTCCATCTACATTCCCAAACTTTTGACTCATTTCATTTATCTGTCAACCACTTTCTCTCCTGTACCTGTAGTAAGTAAACTTATTATGTTCTTATTTATTCTTCCTTTCAATTCTGAGAAAATCAGTTTTGGCAATCTGTTTTACTTTAAAAATTATCCACTTTATTAGAGCTTTCAAATTTATATACTAGAGGTCTAAAATGTCTTCTGTTATAGTTGACTAAACATTTCTCTGTGTCAGTGGTTACTTCCACTCTGTCATTTCTTATTTTGTATCATTGTCCTTTTTTTTCCTCGTGATTGTTATCTTGAAGTTTCATGTTAACTTGTTCCCAAAATTAGTATGTCAATTTATTCATTGTATATATTACTTACCTTTCTTTGTATTTGTACCATATCCATTATTATAATTTTATTATTTTTATAAAAATTTTAATCAATCTCTTATCTTTCATCTTTATTGGTAAAATTATTCAATAATACATATTTTCCTGTGAGAACTGCTTTAAATAATCTTGATTCTGATACCCAGTGTTTTTGCTATTCTATCAATCAATTTTCCTGTTGCTGAGACACATTTTCTGATATCCACAAATTAAAGGAGAAGAAGATGAATTTGACTGTTTTAAGTTATTTAGTCCATGATCAGTGGTTCCAAGACAGAGACATCTTGATGGAAGGACATCATGGCAGAGCAAAGTTGCTTAAGTCAAGGTAACTGGGAAGCAGAATAGGGAAACTGACAGTGAGAAAGGGGACAGTAATCAGAGTACACCAGGTCATGCTCCCATTACCCACCAAGGCACACCCAAAAGTGTTCTTTAATTCTCAAGGCAGCTCTTAAGCCAATCAAGGTTATGAAATTTAGCTTATCCCTCACATTTCACCCCCTGATAACTTAACCCCCAACTGCACCTCCTTAAAATACAACTAATCTCCAAATAAACACAAAGAAGCACTGAAACCCAGAAAAGAAATGATTAAATTTTGTAACTCTTCTATCACATTGAACCAAATCCACATGCAATAGTATGGCTTCTTCATCACCTCTTTGAGGGTACCCAGAGGCACAATGGTCCTTTCCCTTGATTATGGTTATGTTTCTGCATAGCTTGGGACCAATTTAGCTCTGGTGTGTTACATTCCATATCTGCACCCTGGTTATCTATGCACCTTAATGTATGTTGAGTTCTACTGCCACAGCTAGTTAACCTCAGTTTAATGTATATTGAGTACTGTGAATTAAATACTTCAAAATATGATAATATTCATGTTTAGATAATAATTTGGAACTTTTATTTAAAATATATTCAAAATTTCATTTGAACATTTTATTGGATTGAAATACCTAGACTTATGAAAGTGACATTAAAATCAAAACATTGGTAGCATTCAGTTTTAAAATTATCTGAAAATTAAGTCTTTTGGTAGATAAGATTTTCCTGATATTTCTGCGTTCTGATTTTCTCTTTTGTTTACAAAACTTATTTGGAATAGTACATGTTGCACCACCTAATAGTTATTTGACATGGAACGTCTTGACTGGGTCTGACTTGTAGAACACAAGTGAATTTAGGACTCGTAGGGGTTTTCACTGCAGAGAGCATACAGGAGCAAAACTTTTGTAGTTTTGAGCAACGGAGCCACAGGCAACTTATTGCTTCCTAGGAAACCCCATACTGGAGTTTGTCTTTATCTCCTTTGCTCTTGTATTATCTGACGCTTGTTATCAATCACTTGAAGTCTTTCCTATAACTCTGTCTCCATCAATTTATTACAGGTGTTTGCTTTTTCTGTTTTTTTAGAATGCCTTGGGCTTATTATTTTTGTAACTACTTGGCATTGATATCAAAAACTCTTCAGAGTATTTCTTTTATTCAGATCCATAAATTAGCATTTCACTGTTCATGATGTATTATTGGAAGTCACTGACAAATTTTGCACTTGTAGATTGTTCAAATCAATGACTTTTTAAACTCATTGTTCCTGAGATCTCTGTCACTCCAGACATTTAAGATTTCTAGTGATCTTGAGACTTTGCCCTTAGAATTCTCTCTAACTCTGGAATCTCAATTACTTTACAATTTGATTTTTGTGCTCACTCTTCCACTTTCTTTTAAATACTCATCTTACAAATACATTTTCAAGGAAAAAGTAGTACCTAAAATACAATTTTTATCAGTATTCTCCATCACTGTGTATATGTCTTCCTTAATGTTTTCTTTCTTTCTTTCTTGATACCATCACCAGATCAAAGTAATAGGCCTAGGAAACACTTCCCAATGTTTTCTTGTGCTTCCATTATGTGTGTGAGCCTGCACATGTGACAGTAGGTAGTATGTGGCCTACCATCCAGTTTTGAAGTGCTCAATATTTTGTCAAGTATAGTATTATGTTGTATAAGAAATCTCTAAAATTTATTCATTTTACTAAAAATTTCTACCCTAAACAACTTCCCATTTCAACAAGTTCAATCATAGGTCCTGACACTCACTGGTGCATTCTCTACATGTGAGTTTGACTATTTTGGAAAACAGTAAGGAAAATCTTGACATTGGTTCAATAACTTTTTATCAATATGACATTAAAAGCACAATTAACAAAGGAAAAGTCAGACCAAATAAGATATAAAAGCTTTGGCACAGCAAAAGAAACAATCAACAGAATGAAAATGCAGCCCATGGAAAAGGGAAAAAAATATTTGCGAAGCACATCTGTTAAGGCATTGATTTCAAAATATATACAGTACTCAAAATATGCACAGTACAATAAAAGTAATGAATACAAAACCAAATCCTTGATCATAAGACAAATTACAAAATATGTTAAAGTGGAAAAGAATGCTACTGTAAAAATGGGAACCTGGCATGCTGTCACATGCCTGTAGCATAAGCATGGAGATTGGTTCAGGAGAGTCAACCTGGCCAAATTAGTGAGACTATGTCTCAAAATTAAAAAGAAGAAAAAAGGACTGGGGATAGAGACCTCCAGCAGAGCAACCCTAGTTTCAATCACCAGTACTGAAAAAAAGACAAAGGACGTGATCAATACGATTTTCAAGAGCTATAATGCTTAAATTTGTGTTCTATTCTTTTCATGCTGGCTATATGGAACATGATATTCTATATTACTAGTTTTTAATTTAATTATCTTCCATCAACACCTTATATTAACTCTTTCTTTCACAGTCATTATATTTGTGTCTTGTACTTAATCCTTTTCTCTGTTACAGCATGAATTATTTTCCAAAATCTATAAATGCAAGAAATAGTTAACAGGTAAACAACTTACTCCAAACTTTTATTTGCATTTTCCATCTCATTCTTTTCCTCATTCTTCTAGCATCTAACATTACTACTGTAGTTCATCCTATCAGTTTTAAATTTTACATTCACAATTTTCTCCTTTTTATATCTCTCAATTTGTAAAGCTGAATTTCTCCGTAACTCTCCCTCCCAACATCTGCAACAGCTTACCTCTGTGTATGAGGACACACAGAAATCCATCGGGAAAATATTCAAAAAGTACCTGGAGTATGGCCCATGTGGAAAGAATCTGCATAGTATTATCATTAGTTCTTAGAAATAATAGTTTTCAAATGGAAATGAGAAAATAAATAAGGTATGCAAAAACTTTTAACCATTTCTTAAAAAATTCATTTTCATAGTGATAGCTATAAATGATTTTACCTTTAAAGTAGTACAAGTAATTTTAAAATTAATAGTGTTTCTATGCTTGCATTTTCCTTTTGAAATTTTATCCATAATTCTTAAAATTTAGTAATTTTATGATTCCATTATTTTTATGAATTTTATTATAATTTTATTAGCAGGTAT
>RJWM01001318.1:0-160496 GCA_004363535.1 Dasyprocta punctata | reverse complement strand
CAGTACCACTGAAGAAACAGTATTCTGTTCATTTTTGTGGAAGTGCTTTTTGGATGAGATTTATATTTGAATAGGCAGACTATGAGAAAAGTACATTATCTCCAGTATGGTAAGTGGGATTTTCCTGAGCGAAAAGAAATTGTGCAGTTCCTTTCAGACTTGTGAGAACACCAGTTTCTTCTCTGTCAACCTATACATGAAAAGCTCCTTAGATAGACAAGGTGTGTGGGTTCCAGGAAGAGAAAAGTCAGTGCCTCCCGAGAACTGGCCATGCTGGGACTGGGAGGATCCCACCAAGAAGCCAACTAGCCAGCCTTGCTGGTAAGTTGTGCAAGCTGTGTGAGTTCCAGGAAGAGAAAAGTCAGATAGCACCTCCTATGAGCCTACTGGCATGAAGGCTGAGAATCAAACTCATACACACACACACACACACACACACACACACACACACACGTGGGTATCCAGCTGGCTGGTTTGGAGGTCAGACTGAATTGATAGTAACTAAGGCACAAAAAGCAACTAAATGCTTGTATTGTTTGGTTGATTTTGCAGGCCTGGGGCCAGCGTTCTGAGCATCTATTGGGAGGATGACAGTATGCATTATGGGGGATTTCCTTCTATCTTCTCTTTGAAATCCAATATTGTTCTCACTATTTTGCTTTATTCTGATTAATTGTTTTGTTTTATTTAATATTCTGTTTTGATTTGTTTTATTCTGCTTTGTTTTTGGTTTGATTTTGCTATATCTGATGGAATGGACAACTATTGTGAAGATAACAAGATATGCTATGGTAGCTATTGCTGTTTTTCTAGTATCTTGCTTTGAAGTTCTGTACCAATTTTGCTGCTTTGTTTTGATTGGCTTTTTTAAAAATTATCTTTAAAATGAAAAATATTTAAAAAAACTCCTTGTATATTTCAGCCCAGAATAAGGGCTGGGCTTTGCTACTCAGAAGGACAGTTGAAAAATTAGGTTCTGGGTCCTCTCTTCTCTCTCCTTTCTCTGGAATCTCCAAGTTTGTGAGTTTCCTTTTGCTACAGAGCCTGTTGCAGGCAACTAGAATCAATAGAGGAAAGAAAAAAGTGAAGTTGACAAGAACTATACATTTGAACCAAGCAAAGGCAGAGAACTCTATGGCTTTTTTCAAACAAGGAGTTCATATGAACTCACCAGATTTAAAAGAACACATAAGAAGGCAGTACACCTTGATGCTGCAAGTGGTGATTCCATTTAACAAAATATCAGATTTCATTAATTTATATGAACTTTAATTATGTTGCTTTTATAGTTTTATTCATTTCTAATTCAAGCATGGCTTTGTGCTTATGACTGTATTTTTTTTTTTTTTTTTTTTTTTTTTTTGCGGCACCGGGAATTGAACTCACAACCTCGCGCCTGCCAGGGCAGGCGCTTAAGGCACGGAGCCAAACTCCCAGCCCTGGTTTTTTGAGGCAGGGTCGCACTATGTAGCTCAGGCCGGTCTTACACTCGAGTTGTAGCCCAAGCCGGCCTCGAACTCACAACGCTCCGCCTACCTCAGCCTCTCGAGTGCTGGGATTAAAGGCATGCGCCACCACGCCCGGCTTATGACTGTATTTATGTAGCTAAGTATCTACAGAACTTGTAAGCTGACATTAGGGGTTGATGATAAAGATTTTACTGTTAAACATGGTCTTTAAATTCACCAATTAAACTAAACACATTCGAAGTCATAAGTAGTTTCTAGAAGCTGAGTGGGCCGATGCCCATGACACCTCCCACCATTGCCTGACCCTGTTCCTATGAGCTGGGCCTTCACAGTCATAGCTGAAATGTCAAATGTATGACTTGGGAATTAGCTAGAGACCTCTTGAAGACTTTAGTTCTTATTCTGGATACACTGATATTTACTGTAGTATTTATTTTGCCTTTGATGACATATTCCTTTTTAATTCTTTAATATCATATCAAAAAAGAAAAGTCCCTTTAACCCATAAGAGTGCTTATTAAAGGGGCTACATTTCAGCTACTTCAAGGATTTTGAAATTATTTTGGGGAATCGGAGAAGTGTATTTAGAAAAGTTTTTTTTTTTTTTTTTTTTTTTTTTACTATTGAAGTAGATTTCTGAGTTCTAAATTATAAATTTTTAAACTAAATCTTAAGGACATTTTAAATAGAAAAACTTACATGCAATAAAAGAATTCACAGTATCTTTAAATCTTTTGTGTGTACTATTTTACATTCCCTGTAATCCACTGGAAAAGACTTGTCTGGGTTAAAATAATCTCAGCACCAAATATGGTCCACCCGTGATCTTCATATCCTAAACCACTGGTTCTCATGATTTACCATGCATTAAGCCATGCTTGGACTGGTTAACGATTCAGATGTTAGGACTCAATTGCCCTCAATGTCCCTGTCTTGAGCAAAGCTTCCCACTGGGGCTGGAGTAGCCACATGTTCTGATTCAAGGATCCTGGTGCTTTACAACAGAAACAGGCATCACTGCTGTGTTTGCCCTGTGAGGTATGTGCTGCCCTACATTAACACATCAAGGTCTCCAAAGTTCATTACATATCAGTTAATATTTTATGTGTGTTACAGGTGAGAAAACTCAGGTTCAGAAAAGATGAGTTCTTCCCACTGTTCAACAACAGTGGCAGAGTTGGAACATTAAGCCTGTCTGACTCCCATGGCTGATACCCCATCAGACTGCTTGTCAAATAAACATTTAGGAGCTTAAATTGCTACTGAACCAACAGAGCTAACTTGAAGGGACCCTTGGATATAGGTTTTCTTCCAAAACTAACAATGGTGGTCTGGCTATGTGATGCCGGCCCAGTTGGTTCTGGGTCTCCGTGAGTTCACTTGCATTCTCCTTCCTCCATGTCTGATAAACTATTTTCACCCTGTATGTCTTTGTCAGACTTGTCATCAAGTTCAAAGTCTCTGCTGTATTTAGCTTTCATCATTAGTATTTCGAGTTGGTGCTGGTCTGAGTAATTATCCTGTTTAGACACTAACGTGTTGAAAATCATGCACTGAGAAAACACACCGAACTGACCTGAGTAGAAAGGCAGTCTACTGATTCAGACAGGTCTTCCCAGCAAAGGCAGGTCTTCCCAGTGTGTGGGCTACATGTGCAGATCAATTAATATACTCCTGAGATTATACTTATTAGAAGAGACGCAGAAGAAATTCTACCCCAGCATCATGTTAGTACTATGGCAATCATCTTATCTGGCCTCTTGGCCAGTCAGGTTTGATAATAAGTAGATGGTATAAAAATTCCCATTTGTACATGAAAGGAAGACCCAATTGTGAAGATTTAAATTTAAAAAACAAAAACATTTTAAAATTAAAGGGTGGCAGGGAGATATGAGATTGTGTCCATGTTGTGTTGGTCAATTTTATGTGTCAACTTGGCCACAGGGTGTCCAGATTAAGCATTATTCAACAGTGTGTCTGCAAAGGTGTTTCCAGGTGATATCAACATTCGAAGTGGCAGACTCAGTAAAAGAAACTGCTCTCCGCAATGTGGGTGGTTACTGTCCAATTCATTCAGGGAGTAGAACAAAAAGGACAGAGGAATTGCGCCTTTCTTCTTGTCTCACATATTGAGCTTGGCTATGTTATCTCGTCTTATCATCACACTGTGATTTCTACCAGCATCGTCACTGATTCTCTAGCCTTGGAACTTGGTCTGAATTACATCACTGGCCTTCTTGGGTCTTCAGCATGCATTTAGAAAGTCATGGGATTTCTCCTTAATCATGTGAGACAATTCTTCATAATACATCTCTGTTAGTGTATGCTTGTCTGTACACACATATATATAAATACATTTCACTAATTCTGTTCTCTGAAGAATCCTGACTCACATAAAACGGTCTTGATTACTTTCCTCATAGCCAAGACAAAATACTCAACAATCAAAGTAAGAGGAGGAAAGGTTTATTCAGCTCTCAGTTTGCAGAGGTTTCAGTTCATAGTTGACTGACTCCAAGGCAGGAGGGCATCACAGAAGAGAAACAGCTCACGACAGGCAGAAAGCAGGAAGCAGCAAAGCAGGGCTGTAGGGAGAAAGCAGCAATGAGTGATGACAGCAGCCCTATTTATGTCCCTTACATTCTGTCCCGGCTACACACCCATAGAATGAATGGCACTCACATCCACAGTGGGCTTTGTCATCCACACCCAGAATGAAGTCAAACCAATGAGTGGACTAATTTAATAATCTCACATCCTTGATCCCAGCATCACACACTTTAGATTCAGCCACCTCTGAGGAGGCCCACCTATGACCTCATGAGGCTTTGGATGGAAATCTAGACACAAGCCATAACATTGAGAAATAATCATATAATTCTCAGTTCAAAAGGAAAGCAATGTACCAGTGTATTTCCCCAAGAGGATAGAAATATCGAGAAATATAATGACTTTATAATAAATTTCTAATTTAATTCTCCAGTAGGAGAGCCACTGATTGTATTACAGTGACAGTAACAGTCAGTATCTTATTTCTTTAAGTAACCTTTGATGAAAAGCAAAGATGCATTGTTAGTACCCGTACTCGGGAGCAGATCCCATAGACCAGGTAAATGAGTACACGGAATGTGGAGGAGGGTCTAGAAAAAGAAAGAAGCTTTCCAGGGCTTCTTCTGATTATCCATATGGGTTGAAGGCAATGAAAGGATGGTGTTTAAAACTAGTCGATTCCTTGTGTTACAGTTTCAAAATTCATGACATTTTTCAGCTATGATCTCTATTGCTCTTCCTCCCAAATCTTATATTAAGTTATGGTTTGGGAACATACTTCATGTTGACCCCAAGATTTGGGACACACCTCTTGTACTGCCCAAACCTCCAGATGTGTTTCTTGTCCAAGACTTGGATAGTTTCTTGTGCACAGCATATTGGACTCCCCTGGGGCCTCTTGCAGTCTAATTAGGAAAACCTTATTCATAAAGATTCCCAGGAACGTAAAATGTTTGTTGTAAATTCCTTTGAATTTCAAGGTGGCATTGTGTGTGCATTTTCAGACCCTGGAAAATTGAATTCCTTGGAGAATCTCTATAAATTTCTCAGACTTGAATCATCTAGGATGCTGAAAGATCAGCGCAGAGGCTCAACTCTGCCTCTGAATTCTGCTGGTTCATATAGAAGAGAAAATCAGCCCCAAGGTTCTCTCTTCCTTCAGAAAAATGGCAAACTCCCTTTGTTATTAGATGCCTCTGACTTCAGCGATTTGGAACAGAACTCTCTTATGGCCCGGAAAATTGGCTGTCTCAGCCACGCTCTGCTCCTGCAGAGGAGCACATTTTGTGGAATTACATGATTATTTTGATATTCTCATAAGTGGTTTGGATTTGAAAGGTGAGTTAAAGTAGAAATTCAGCCTGAAACATAAAGACATTGGAAAAAGGAGGCTGGTGTGGCAAAAGTAACTTGAGAACCCACTGAACAAAACGGGAAACAGAAAAGATGAGTAACTGGTGAGGGCACAGTGCATCACTGGAGGGGTCTCTGCTTATTCAGATTATTTTGCATTTGCCATTTCCTAGCTCTGTAAGGAACTTATGTCTTTGCTGGCTCTGTTTCCTTCTCTCTAATCTGTAAGTAGAGTTTCTCCTCATCCCATTTTGATGCAGAACTTCAGGAATGAATATGCACATGAATGATACAGATTTGTGTGCATGTGTATATATATATAGATGTTCATTTACATGTACCCAGGCCTGATATGAGGTACAATAAAATATATCATGTGTGTTTCAATTTTTTGGAAAATTTATTATAGTAAAAGACACACTGCCATTAATCCTCTTCAAAATACTCCCACTGGCTTCGAACATACTTATCCGTCATTCTTGTTTCTTTCTGAAGCAGTTCTGGAAGTCTTGTTTCATGTCTTTAGCTGTGCTGTCAGGGCTGGCCTGATATACTGAATTGATTCATATTGATTAATATTTACTTTTTATGAGCATTTTGACTTTCATGGTCGTTTTGACTGAAAATGTTTACTTTTCACACTGCCAGATCCAGTAAGTAGTGGACGAGGATATACAGTGATGTTTTCATGACTGTGGTGGATTAAAAACTGGTGGTCAACCTAACACTAGCTGGATCAGCATGGTGCTGAGTGTAATGGCTCCCCTGAGGACTGTTGCCAGCATAAAAAGGAGACCTGAAGAGAAAGAGTATCGCTGTAGGTTTTCCTAAGTGGTGTTGTTGTTTGGAGTCATTGGTTCTCTTGGAAGAGCTTGTCATGCTGGCTTCCCTAGTATGGACTTGGCAGTTATCATCAGAGGCACTCAAGACCTTCTTGCTGAGAATGGCTGCGGTTCACTTTGGGGGACCTCCAGTCCTTAGAGCATCACTTCCTGGCTCCTGAGGGGAAGATGGTGTGATGTTCAATCTCCAGGAGAAGCTTGTCATGCTGGTTTCCTGATATGAACTCAGTTATTCTCATTGTCGGAGGAGCCTGGGACCTCATTGTCACTGAGGATGGCTACGGTACTTTTTGGGGGAACCCTGGTCCTTACTTTGAGCATTGCTTCCTGGCACCAGTGCAAAACCCTCAACCTACTGGCACAGACCCTTTATCCCGCTGTTACAGACTTTCTGGCTTCCACTGCTGACCTTTGGGCCTTCTCAGCACAGATCCTTGAAATAGACTTGCATGAGTCATTGTCATGGGCTCTAGGGCTCCAGTTGGACTCATGGAAAGCGTTGTTATAGGCTCTAGGTTTTTGGCTGAACTCACGCAAGTTACTGCCATGGAATCCAGGCCCTCAGCTGGATTTTCTAGGTCTTTAGTGTGTGGACAGATTTCCTGCACTTTCTTTGTATTTGACTCCTTGGGTGACCATTATAGTAATACTATAAATTACGTGTCCTGTGTGTAGTTGTTCTCCTTAAAACCGCTGACTACAACAATGACCCAACCTTTCTGTTGGATAGCACTTAGCAACAGCATTCACTATATTTTTGACCACACCTCATAAAGACAGTCATAAAAAAGATTTCTAGAAAGTGGCAAGAACAATGAGAAAAGTGTGCTTGAAAGTGTGCTTGAAGTGAGGGGGAGTTTCAGGGTGATTAATGGCAATGTCTTTTACTGCAATACATTCTTTAAATATAAACCATATTTTTGATAAACTCTTGTACATGTGAATATGTCTGTATATATGTCCATACACACATGTGTTTATATAGTTATTCATTGAATTTCTCTCTCTGTCACACACACACAAATGTACACAAACACACAATGTTCTAGAGAATTTTTGGTGGAAAGATGAGAGAGTAAATTATTTGAGGAAGTCCTGGACTAGTTATGGGATTTATGAATTAGGAAAAAAACGGAAAGAAGAGAGAACTTTAGGAATCATTCTGCATATGAATTAGGGTTTTGTTGTTCCTTGAGAGATAAGATGCTGAGACTTCCCAGGAGCTTTGGTGATGGGCCTTTGTCTCTCTATGATAGTGCATGGGGCCCTAAATGGTGTTTGGTTTACACACTCACTGACTACCTCTCCTCTTTTCCTTCCCACATGTGCTGTGAATATTTTTACTCCATTAGGTAAGATGACTGGTGGGTGGGACAAGCAGGAAGAGAGCAACAGGTCTGTTTGTGTGTGTGCATGTGTGGAGAGAGAGAGACAGACAGACAGACACACAGAAAGACAGACAGAGAGAGAGAGAGAAAGAGAGAGAGAGAGAGAGAGAGAGAGAGAGAGAGAGAGAGATTTACTACACATGCATTCCTGGTATTCTGTTCCGTTTCTACTCCAGATCTAAGACCCGGTTACAGACCTGTGTACAAAGAATTTTGCTGAGTCACTAAATCAGATTTTATGGGACTTCAAGAGTCATTTATAAAAAGAAGTTGAGGGTAGGTTAGAAATTGTGGGGCCTTCTTGTTTATAGTAGACCATTTCAAGTCAGAAAAAAAAATTGCTACGGATTGATTCTGTTGAAAATTTTCTCAAACATCTCTATATATACATGTTTTGGATTTGTGGAAGTAGAAATTTTCTATGTAATGAAGGATACTATAGAAATATTTTACAAACTAGCAAAATAAAAATACTGAAAGAGCTTCTTCTTTTTGTCAGAGAAGCAATAATAACTTCTGTGTCTCAGTGTGTGTGTGTGCGTGTGTGTGTGTCTGCATACAAGCAATCTCAATAAAGTCAACAGCTGGAGGGAGAACCAATTCTCTAAATATTTTAGGCAGAATCAGTTGAGAACAGCAGGGAGAAGAAATTCAATTGAGGGTGGCTGACACTATCTAAAAAAGGTGAGAAATCACTATTAGAAAAAGAGAAGGATTGAAATTAAACAGGTATCAAAATTACACACTGCTTGGTAGAGTGGCTCACTCCAGAAAATTGACTACCTATTGGGAAGTATGAAAATAAACTGCTGACTGTAATTTTATCCTGTCGCCAGGTAACTACAGCTGTAGTCAACATGCTAATAGCAACAAAAGGACCTGCCTGCTGCAACCTCAGGAAGAGCCAGCTGACAGCCGTCTGGGTTCTACCGTGCACAATCAACATCCCCTCCCCGCTTTCAGAGCACCAGGAGAAGCTGAAGGAGTCGTTTGTTAAGAGCAACCAAATACTTTATATCTATAGTGTCGATTACAAAATAATAATAATAATGAACCTGTGACATGCAGTGTAGTATAACAAAAATTATATTTGGTCTTTATTCCCTGTTCCTGACACAGAGCTCCTACAGCCCTTTGAGTTTCCTGAACGCTATTAGTGTCTTCTATTATTCATAATGAACCCCTTTCAACTGCTTCTGAGTTTATTTTAATGAGGTAGCACACAGTGGGTCCATAAATAGCTCCATGAGGAGAGCTGGTACCCAGAGGAACAACAATACAAGCATGTGATAAGAAGTACTATGATTTAGATCTAAATTAAAGCCCCTGAGTTCTCATGTGTGCAGAAGGTATTTGGATCATGAGGGTGCTATACACATCAGTGGATTCAGCCATCGATGAATTCAGCACTTACATGTGCTGTTAGGAGATTGGGTCTTCCTGGGGGTGAGTCACTGGGGGCATGACCTGGAAGGGTGCATTCTTGTTCTTGGCTCCTCCCATTGCCCCCTGCTTCCTAGCTGCCTTGTGTTGAACACCTGCTCCTCTGCCATGTCCCTCTGCCACTGAGCCAGCCAATCATGGACTAAAACCGTGAGCCAAAATAAATCTCTCTTCCCTTTGCCCCACCAATAGGAACGTAACTAAGACAAGAGGCTTGAGTGGCTCAGTCCCACTGCCCAACACTTCTAGGGAGGAGAGAGGGCTTAAAATTGAGTCCAGTCATTACAGTCAATGAAGCCAGTGATGTCATCAGTCATGCTTATGCAGCTGGGTCCCCATGAAAACTCTTAAACTGTGTTGTTCAGAGAGCTCCTGGGTCAGGCATGCACTGAGGTCCTGGTGTGCCTGAGAAGTCCATTGAGGCTTGAGCTCTGCCCTCCATTCCCCACAGTATGCCCTATGCATCTCTTACATTTCACTGTCTCTAAGTTATATCTTTAACAAAGAAATAGCTATATGTAAAACACCTTCTTGAGTGGCTCTAGCAAAGCGATTAGAGGTGAGTCATGGGAACCGAATTTATAATGGGTGGAGCAGAAGTGTGGGTAGCCTGGGAGCACCGTTTGGGACTGGCATCTGAAGCGGGGACAGTAAGGAGGGACTGAGCACTCCACATGTGGAGTTAAATTTAATTAGGCTTAGTCCTTAGCCTATGGGGTCTGCAGTGACTCTGGATAGTTCGGATCACAACTGAATTTTGGATGATCAACTGGGGTCAGAGATCAGGTTTGTGTCAGAAAAATGCCCTATATATAAGACAGTTGAATGTAACATACACAAGGTGAAACTTAGGATGAGATTTCAGGCAAGCAATGCACTCTAAATAGAGTTCATAGTTGTCATAGCAGCACAGGCCTCTGCCATACAGAGAAGCCAATCCAGAGGCTTTTCCTATAGTTACTGAACTCCGTTCCTTTCTGTCCCACACAAGGAAGTTTTTTCAGTGTCTCATATGGGAATAATCTATAAGTCTAATGTTTCAAGTCAAATCAGAATATGCTGCAGTCTAACCATTAGTAGTAATGAGTACCTTCAGGCATGCTTCCTGGCTTGCTGGGATTCACCAGGCTGTGGCCACATGCAGCTGAAAATCGCATTTAGAAACAGAGAGGAATCATTTCTTATGAACTTGTCTCCCAATTTAAACTCCCAGATTTCAGATCTATGCTTTTAATTGGAATTTAAATAGTGAAAGATGCATATGAGCTAATATTTAGATGGAAAAGAATCATGGATATCTGTATTTATGGATGGAAAGACTAGGGAAACATTGCAGTTCAATTCTTTTATAAGTGATTAGTAGAAGTTCAGAGTTGCTGCAACTTGCCCAAAATTCCCCTCAGTGAGTTAGAGGATGGGGCCAGATGGCTACATTGATGTCATAAGAAAACTCCAGCTGAGTTCCAGCATCGATCCTGTGCAGACATCACTGTGTATGGGGCTGTGAAGTTGGCTCTTTAGTGATCAGAGTCTGTCCTATGTTAACACTGATTAAAACACCTTTATCATAAAGCAATCAAGTTTTATATGATGAGAGTTAAACCTTGAGCTATAACAAACTATTAATCTAAAACTTGATATGACCCTTCTTATCTCTTACTCATATGAAATTACCCACAGCTTGGTAGCTTCTATGGGTATGACACTGGGAATATATGGCCTGTAAGGTCTTAATGGCAGGGAGAGAGAAAGAGACAGATAAAACACATTGGCTCATTGTCCACTGGCCAAAACTATCCACATAGTCCTCATCTAAGCATTCAGAAGGATAGGAAATTCAGAGTGACACCCAGAAGCACTGCCAGCTCAGTTAGTCTATGTCTCTGACCATCACTCCCTTAACAATCCCTTCTAACTACACATAGAATATACATGAGCTTTCTTAAGTGTGACACACCTCTGTCCTTAGACACCAGATCTTCGTGGCCTGCTGCCCACCAGCTAACATAATATGTGTCTTTCATTATGATGGCACCCTGCTTCTGAGTTCAGAATTCCTGTATCAGAGTAACTGGTGAAAACATTCCAGGGCTGAGTCCTTAAAGGCTACTTGGCACTGCTCCATGGGTAGCTGTGCCATCTGCAATGCGTGGTCTTCCTGCTGGCCACACCAGGTATCTCAGTCTGAAAGTGATCCAGTTCACTGCCACTCAGTCCATTCGCCAGGACCCGGCTCAGGAAGCAACCCAGCGGTGACCAGGGCTACATGTGCAGTGAGCCCCAAAACCCAGAGCATGTGGCTTCCGTGTTCACGCACACCCTAAGAGTACCTCTCAGCGTTTCCTGGAGAACCTCTACCCACGGTGAGGGTGCTGCAGGCAGGACAGACACGAGGTCATCCCAGGGGCTTTGCAGGGCTTCTGGCCTGGTTTAGCTTCTTGCCCTTCAACTTTCACTTTACACTTTTTCCCCCTAGCACTGGGGATTGAACCCAAGGTTTTCACACTGAACTATATGTAATTTTAGTTTCTCTCTCTCTCTCTCTCTCTCGCTCTTTGTGTGTCTCTCTCTCTGTCTCACTGTCTCTCTCTCTTCTTCATTGCTCATATAAAAGAAAACATGCAAAATTAAACTTTTTATGTCTCACTTACTTTGCTTAATATCATGGCCTCCAGCTTCATCCATTTTGCTGCATGTGACATGGTTTCACCTTCTTTGTGGCCAAATAATATTCTGCTGTATACCTGTGCCATATTTCCTTTATCCATTCATCTATCCACAGACATCAAGGTTGTTTCTACAGCTTCGCTATGTGGACTGGGCCACAGTAAACATGGTTATGCATGCATTACTCTAACATGCTGTCTTTAATTCTTTCTGGAATAAACCAAGTACTGGTATAGATGGATCAAATAGTATTTCTATTTTTAGTTTTTAAAGATTCTCCACATTCATTTCCATAGAGGTTGTGTCAGTTTATCTTTCCACTAAGAGTACAAGATGATTCCTTTCCCCAAAAAATTCTTGCAGCATTTTGTATTCTTAATGACAGCTACTCTGAGTTGAGTGAGATGGAGGCTCATTGTAGTTTTGATTTGCATTTTGCTAATGGCTAAAGATATTCAACATTTGTTTTTCATGCATTTGTACTTCTTCATATTCTTGATCTACATGAATCTTATTATTTCAGATCCATATTGTTATATTTACTGTCAGTTTTGAGATCAGAAAGCACAAATCCTCCCAATTTTTTCTTTTCAAGATTATATAATTTGCAAGGTCCCTGTCGTATCATAATGTGTAGACATACCTCAATTTATTTGCCTGGTCTCACGGTTGGAAAATAGATTCTTCCACTTAGTCATCAAGCACTCACTCAGGATGTCTTTGTTACTTCTCTTGCTACTGAGAGAAAATACCTGAAACCCAAAGTTAAAAGAGGAAAGGTATATTTTGGATTAGAGTTTGTAGAGGTTTCAGTCCATCGTTGGCTGCTCCAAGACAGGGTGGCATGGCAGAGGGGCATCACAGAGGAGAAACAGTTCATAACAAAGCAGGGCAGGAAAAGGCAGCCCTTTGTATTTCATCCAGGCTACCTACCTTTAGGGCTGCCACCCATACACAGGTGCAGCACCCTCTCAGCCCACCATCAATGTCTTGGTCCAGCCAGCTTTGAAACGCCCCACTTATACACACATGTAGCTCTGGAGAGACATCTAGATACAAGCCCTAGCAGAGAACCTCCTACGGCAAGGTTTCCTCCGTTTTCACTCTATCCCTTCCTCCTCCTGGGAACCCAAGTCTTTCTGCATTTATTGGTTAATAGGCAATAAATCATATCCTAAAAATCTTTAACTTTTTAAAGACTGTAACTTTTACCAACATCCTATCAGGAACTACATCTAGGTGACATTCAGGAGAGAATTACTTTCTTTTAACCTCCATAGAAATCATTCCTTCATATCTTCCTTTAAGGAGTATTTTGTGGGCACTTGAGCCATGGTAGAGGGTTGGGGAGAGGATATAACTTCAGGGCTTCATTTCCTCCCTATCCGTCATTTGGTCTCTGCACAGGGTGGAAATAAAATTGGAGACGGAACCAAGCCAGGATGGTTTTAGTTCATTTTATGTTCTGATCAAAAGCAGAGAATGTCTAGAAGCCATCCAAATGTGAAAAAATCTTCCTACTGAAGACAAAATAGAAAATGAGTGAGAGAAAATCACTAGGGGTGAGAAAGCACTAGAAAATTTTGGAGAGTTGTTCTTACAGCCTGCTGTAATTCCCTACTTTACACTGTTGAAAGACAATGAAAACTTCAATAATACTCTTTGACTGCCCAATGCTGTACAGATACATTGGCCCCATATTGAATTTCTAAAGCAAACACTGTGGTTAAAAACATTTTTGAGTTTTATGTGAAGCCCCACGTTTAATGCATATTCTCCTTTTACCTGCAATTCTTTCATTTTTATCATGACCTTTCATTGGATTCTTCATGTTCTACCTTCACTCTAATTGCTTCCCTATATCTCTCTGTGGTTGCCATAAAATGATTCAGGGCTGCTGGGTCCTTTATTCTTTTGTCTTTTTGTGCTTTTTTTAACATTTGACTTTCTACCTCTCGAAATCCATTCTGCCTACCATGAATAACAAGTATATCACCCAGAGATGGCGAAACTTTCAGAGCTTTAAATGCTACCAAATGGCCTGCTGTGGCATGTGTGCCACACATTTGCCATCACTGAGGCATAGATCAAGTTCTTCTATTATTTCCCAAAATAAGTTTATAATTATCATATCCATTTTGATTTTTTAAAAAAATTTTCCAGTAAATTATGCTTTGCTTATATGACTGTATAAAAAATAGACGGCTTGTGAGCAGTTCAGGTTTACCAAAAAGTTAATCAGAAACTACAGAATTTCCACATACCTTATCATAGGTTCCCTGCCAGCTCACACCCAGTCTCCCCTTTTATTACCGTCTCCCGCAGTGTGCTACCTTTGACAACTGACAAGCCAGTATGGAGACATTTTTAACTAAAGCCCACAGTTTAGATTGGGGTTCATTCTTTGTACTGTACATTGTGCAACTTTTGACAAGTATATAATGACATATACGGACTATTATAATTCCATGAAGAAAAATTCTGCTGCTGTAAAATGTCCATGTTCCACCTATTCATCCCTCTGTCTGTCCTTGAATACCCAGCAATCACTGATTCTTTCAAACTGGCTTTTCACACTGACACTTAAGGTTCTTCTATGTCTGTTCATGGCCTGACATTTTCTCCCTCCATCTCTTCCTTCCTTCCTTCTTTCTTTTCTTTTCTTTTCTTTTTTTTTGCTCAATAATATTTCTCCAAATGAATGCATCTGCTTGGTTACTTATGTATTAGAGCCCCTTTTAACTGAAAAGTCTTAGCAATCTTGGCTTTGTTTAGCACAACCAAAAGATTGTTTTCTATATTACAATCAAACCATATTTATTTTGATAGCCTATGGAAAAGCCCTGGTTTTTCCTAATTAAGAATGCTGTAAGAAGCACAGGTAAATGATGAAGGTACCGCTGTCCTTCATCTTCATACCCTACCTGTTCCCCATAAGATCTTGAGGAAAGCTGCATCTGAACATCAACAGTGTGTACCTTGTATGTCTTACTCAGCATGTAGTCGCCCCGCCAGCACGGAGCTGGGAGTCATGTAGTGAACCCCAGGGCGAGAGCTGTCTCCTCTCCTCGCTCACTCTTTAGTGAAGCTCATTGGCAAGTGGAAGATGCAAGCAGTCCTGTGATCCAATGGGAAGCTTTGGTCCTGGTGACCCAGACAGGACTGTGTCGATAAACTCCCAATTGAAATAGGAAAGCATTCCGGGGAGGAACACAGAATGTAAATCCCAAAAGGGCATTTTTCATGGTTTCCATTATATCCTATCTCTCCAGAATCTAATGGTTTAATTCCCTTGATGAAAATTCGCCTCGCACATTTAGCCTGTTAGAAGAAGGAAGGGTTTTGTCACAGTGGACATAAAAATCAATCTTGCTCAGATAGCATCTGATTTATTTACTCAAGGTATTAAATTAGAAATGAGAAATCTCAATTTAATCTCAATGCAAGGAAGACTTTTTGCAGGCCTAGTAGTTGCTTGAAACTGTGGTCAATGTCTTAGGAGCTACTGTGACGGATCAGAGATGGAGTTCAGCTTCCAAGTTTACTGTTCTAGAAGGACTTAGATGTTCAGTGTAAGAAAAAAATTTATGACATGACAGAAGAAAAATTAGAGCAAAAAGAACTGGTGGGAACTTGAAACTTTAGGAAGGAACTGTCCTGTAGCATCAGTACCTTGAAGATGAAGCCAGAACAAGGTGTCTGAATACCTGCATTATGAAATTGATAAAGCCAAGAGGATGGGATGGGTGTGCTGTCCCCATCTAGAGAGTGTGTCTCTTCAGTATTGTCTATGTTTTCTGCTCTTTCCTACCCTATCCCATCCAGATTTTTTTCTCCCAGGCTCGACTCCTTGCTCTTCTAATTTCCTTTTCCCTCATTCTTTCTTGATCTCTTCTCAAACTGGCCTCTAAGAAATCAAGACTTGATATATGTGATTTTTGGGTTTCCCATTCTAGTCTTTGAAGGCATGGAAAGTAGTTTATGGCTCTCATGACCTCATAGTACTGAATTAAATTTGTTTAATACAACTGAAGGAGTATGCTAACTTATGCTAAGTTCACTGAGGCAGGAGCGCATCCATCCTTTTTCACCAAGTGTCTGTAATGGCGTCTGGGCCATAGTGCCTGTAACGCATTGAGAAAATGGTTCAGGCCAGGCCGGGAGCTAGCATCATTTATCAACCCCGTGGCAATGGAAACTTTGTGTGTTAAGTCTGCCTCCTCATCTGAAATGTGGCATTAATGATTATCTTTTGAAAGTTTTTTTTTAATCTGAGAAAACGAAAGGGAGGAAAACACTGAAAACCATGAAGTATTTTATATACTATACATCAACGTATTACATATCAATCAAAAATTCATGAAAGCGTCAAATCGTCTAGGCATGGGCAAGGTACCGTTCAGCCTTTCCAATAAACTGAATTTGAAAAGTTTTAGATGCATATTCAAGTTCTGTATCCACATTTTAGGCCCTTCTAAATTCAGTCAATTCAAAATACCTATCTTTGGATCTTACATTTGATTGATATTTTTAAATCTGTTGCTTTTCTTTTCCCTACCAGTCTCCCTGCCTGCCACTGTGTGCTTTCATGATTGTTGGGCAAAGGTAAACTCTGCCTTCCTAACTCGTCACGGAGGGCAGGGTCCCAGTGTTATTTGTAAAATGGGTCATTTATGCTTCACATAGTTCAGTGCCGCATAAAGAAAATCTGGAAATGTTTTAAATCTCAACCCATTAGTGGGCCCGTTCCCCAGGCACATTGTTAGAATCTCCTACAAAGTGAATCTAAATACCATTGTCCTGGTGTGAGGCTGCACGGGTGATGCAGAAGGTCAAGAAAATGCCCACCCCGATCCACTTTCTCCAAATCAATACTGCGGGGAGCTGACCTCAGTGTGCCCTCTTGGTGTGCGCATACAGATTATGAAATGCTTCTGATGAAAGAAGCTGAGAAAATTGGATATATCATATTATAATCTCTAGGCCCTGAAAGGATTTTACAGAGCAGTAGAGCAGAGGTTGGAATTTCTAGAACGCTCACTGGCCTAAGCACAAATACACTTGTAGGCATGTGCTCTCAGCCAAGTCTCTCACTCACACTAAAGAGCGTGCAAAATGGGTGGATCATTTTGGAGTAAACTGATCACTTGGGAATAGTGCAGGAGTCAAGGTTAATTTTCCCTGAGAATCACCTCCCTTATTTTCCCTGTTCAGTTGCAGTTTTGGGTTCTGGAAGGCAGCTCTTCTTTGGACCAAATCACAGTCTCCACACTGCAACGCAAGTGTCCTAGAGGGTACAGCACCTCAGCCATTATCCGTCAGTGGCACAGTGATAGACTGTGAATTCCCAAGTCAGTAGTTGTCTGTTCTCTTGATAATAACTGTTCTCAGTGTGGTTCTCATATTGGTTAGGGAAGCAGTCACAGCAAAGCTAAGGCAGGGAAAGGACTACACTCAAAACTAGTTCAGAGCAAAGTACCTTATTCCAAACTTTCAGCAGGTTGATACCGCAGTGACAGTTGATAATTACTGCCTCACGGAATAAGCGAATCACTACTACATTTCATGTGGGAAATACAATAAGAACACCAGCAAGTGAGTGGGGGTGAGCACAATTTCAAGCTGCCAGATAAAGTAAGTATAGGTTGCCTAGTTACATTTGAACTTACAATAAAAAGTAGATTTTTTAGTATAAGGTTGTTTCGAATATATCTAGCTAAATTTGAATTTCAGATAAACAACAAATACTTTAAAAAAATGAATGTAGGTCCCAAACAGCCCAGTGAAATTTGAACTTTCAATAAACAATGGATTTTTAAAGCATAATTAAGTCTCATGCGATATTTGGCCAGGGGATCAATTCAGGTGGGTGCGCCCCATGACTGTCAGTCCTATTGAATGGAAATTGAAAGTCATTTCAAAGAGAATCAGAAGCAAGGAAAAAAATGTATTAACATGACACAAAGAAATACCACTAACAGCAAAAGGGAAATACAGCTATCATAGTCATTGTAGATGTACTAGTTGAAAATTGCTAATGGGAAAAATTAGTAATTATTTTAATCCCTAAATGTTTCTGGTTGTTCTTTAATCCCTAAAATTTCAAACACTTTTCTTGTCATGCATTTATCAGTGAGTGCTGTTATTTAGTTCAGATAAACACTGCTATTTACTTGATTATTTCTTTCTTGTAAGAACTAGTCAATAAAATTTTGATTCTCATCTAGGTTCATTTTATTAGCCATTGCACTGCTTCTTGAGAACTATTCTAGCTGTTTGTTCACATGATAAGAAAAAATACTGACTACCATTTCTGCCTATAATCAGTACTACACAAGTGTTAAATTAATCATATAATGTGGTTTTGCTGCTGTTACAGTTTAGGTATAAAATGACCCCTGTGTTGAGTAGTGGAGCTTTTTGAAGTGACTGGATCGTGGAGGTGCTGTACTCATCAGTGATCTATGAATGAGTTCAGAGCTGCAGTCAGGAGGTGGGGCCTGGTTAGAAGTGGTCACTGGGGATATGAATGAAAGGTTGTATATCGTATTCCTAGCTTCTCCATTTTCTGCTCCTAGACTGCCATGAGTTGAGTGTTTTCTTCCACCATCCCCTTCCACCATGATATTTCTGCCTTGGAGCCAACTGACCATTGACTAAATTCTTTGAAACTGTTAGCCTAATGAACATTTCTTCTTATAAATTGTAAGTGTCAGGTATGTTGTACTCATGATGGTAAAGTGACTAATGTACTCCCCAACCTTGCAGAGAGAAATTTGACCCTTTTGAATAGAAATACAGAACGACGTCTATGTTGTCCTTGCCCCTTTTGGATTCAACTCCAATTTATTCTTTTCCTCTTAGAAGTTCATTGCCAACTTCAGCTGCTTCCTTACCACACATGGACCTCCTCTGCACTAGCTTGCTTTAGAATGTTTTACTCAGATGGGAGGATGTAACGTTCAGGTTTAAGACTTTGCAGGCAGCAATGCACCTGAACAACAACCCTGCCTGCCCTGCTTGCAGCTCAGTAGGAAAGAATCAATCCAGCATATAAAAGAAGGCACAGATAAATCGCTAAACACTGTAGTACAATGATGGCATACATCTCCAAAATGAGAATCTTGAAAATCAATAAGAATTGAAATTGAAAAAGGAAGAATTGTAGCTGTCAAAATGCAGGATGTTTGCAAGATATTCAACCAGAGGTCCATTCTGGCTTCTCTGATGCCTCCGAGCATCATCTGTTAAAAAAAGTTGTCTCTGGAGTGATCTTTGTTATGTCTCTTTGAAAAACATCTCCTCTCAGCTCAGGGACTAGATTCTTTTCCCAAATCATGATTGACCTTGCACAACATGTCAGGCTCAAGTGTTAAGGGACTTTTCCTTCAGCCAGGGTATCATGAGGTCTGGATGGAGTGAGTCTAATATGGGCTAGAAGAACTTTATTGGGTGTGGGAGGGCAATTTCACAATTTATTCTGTCATTTTCTGAGATTTGAAATTCTGGAGCTTGAGGAAGTGACCAGTAACATCACAACAGCAATGGCCATCATTAATTGAATACTTGTATGTTCTGGGCATTGTGCAAAGCATCTAACATACCTTTTAATAAGGAGACCACTGCAGTGACCATTCTGGTAATAGCTAAGTGACTTTCTTGGTGAATGTTTGATGGGCATTGTGTGTTGTCCTGAAAACCTTCTAACACTTCTTTGAAGCATATGCTATTATTATTTCATTTTATAGACAAACTGAGGCTTCAGGGAGGGTGAGTAATTTGCCCAAAGTGACATAGCTAGTAAGGGGACAGAAAGGGATAAGTGTCCCACGTTTCTGGTTCTAGAAGCTTCCCCCTTTCCTCTCTTCAAGTCTTATTTCACCTCTGTGTCTTTCCATATTTCCAGGAGCAGAGTTTGGAACCTGCTGGTTCTTTCATCTGTGGTTTATCCTACTACCTGTAGATTTCTCCAGAACTGTAGCAACTCTTTTCTCCTGTCTCAGTTTACTTCCAACTTTAACTTCTTGAGAATGTTTCTTTTGTCACAAGTTACAGCAAAGGCATTTAGAAACCCACCAAGAATTTAATCACGTTGTGATTCAGTGTGGTTAGTAATTTCTTTTTCCAACAAATGACCAATAATAAAGTAACCATTATATGTGCAGTGCCGAAAGCATGTTTTAGATCTCATACCTATGTAGTGATTGAAAATGAAAGCCGGGGGCCTGGCAAGGCTCTGGGGGTGTCAGTGACACCAAGGTGCAGTGGGGAAAAGATTTGCCACAAACCCAGCAGACTGGAGGTGAAATTTGAATTAGGCACTATCACTTATTGCATATCTCCTTTATTGTGCATTCTCTTTCCTACTCATTTCTTTTTTTAAAGACCATGTTGAAACCATGTACTTTGGTGATTTCGTGATGCAGCTAATTAGCAGATTTGTTTAAGAGAAAAACTCTGTTTTTGAAAAGTAAACCAAGTAGAATAATTCACAGACAAATACCACCTATTCCTCTAGCAAACTATGTTCTTAAAACTTGTATATTAACATCAGCTTGGAGACAGAGGAGCTGGAGTCTGTGTGCATGTATTTTTCATGACCTTAGTGTTTTCCTTTTATAACCGAGGTTTCCTACATAATCTCTAACGCAGTGCTTCTGATACTTCAAAGTGCAGATGCACCACTTAGGGTTGGAGTTAAAATGCAGCTTCTGGTTCCCAGGGCCCAGGTAAGGCCTGAGACTCTGCATATCTCAGCTGAGCAGAGTTACACTTTGAGGAGCAGGACTGTGGTGCAGTACAGATTTACTTCCATGAAGAATATACAAGAAACATTATTTATGGACTAGATGCTATTTCAATGAGATTTTTTTAAAGATTAAACTGCTTTTTTTTGTTGTTGATTTTCCTTCCCAAGACATAGTTGAACTAGTTACACAGACTTGTAATTCTCAATTCTTCTGAAATGCAAAGTAGACTTGAAGTTGGCAATTGCTAATTTTAATTTCAAATATCTAACAAGTTTTGAAGTGGGGATCAGCTTGCTGTGCTTATAGCTGACAAAGGCTCTGAGACTGAAGCCTTCAAGGCTGACACTGACTGGTAGGCCCATGTGGATTAGTATCTGATTTCAAAAAGAAGTTTTTATGTAGAGAATTTGGAAATTAAAGTTCAATTTGCAATAAGCTCATATCCTTCTTCCCTTTGCATCCTTCTCATGTTAATACTTTCCAGCTCCTCCCGTAGATTCTCTCAGCCTACTGTTATGGATATTAATATACTAGTGGCATTTTGCATTTTAGTATCTTGAGCAACATAAATGTAGAAACACCATCTGATTATAACACCGTATTTTCAGTCTTACTGCAATGGCAAACAGAAACACCAAAACAACACCCAAGATTTGGAGGCAGATTTATTTTATGTTGATGGTCACTGATCCAGATCATTGTCAGAATATCAAGCCCGGATCACTGGTGCTCTAGGGCTTACATGAGATAAGCAAACAGAAAGTACAGAGGCAGAATGGCTTGTCCATTGGGGATTGGTTTATACAATAAGTACCAGCTGTGCATCACAGCAACCTGCCGTTTCTAAGAGATAAGAGCTGCTGAAACTAGAACAGAAGCTGTTACTTGGGTAACTAAAAAACTTAAGTATACTGGCTGGGTGGGGGGTGGATTTCCTGTTACATTACCTTCTTTAAAGAGTGAATAAAAAGACTAACAGAGAAACAACCTGACAAATACTACCTTGACCTGGCAATCAAGTTTACATTGTCCTTGATAAGCTATACTGATAGCTTAAGTCACTGGAGAAGATGTAATTAGAAAGGAACTTGACTTCTGTCGTATTCTTTCCCAAACCCATACCTCAAAGCTAATCCTTAGGAAACCATCTAACTAACTTAAATTGAGGGTCATGCTACAAAATACATCACCAGTCTTCCTTAAAAATGGCAAGGTTACTACTCATTAAGATTGAAAAACAGACCAAAGGAAACTAAGATGTAAGAACTGAATGCAATGAGGCTCCTGGGATTGATCTCGGAACAGAACTGGGACATGAATAGAGAAAGTCCTGAAATCTGAATCAAGTCTGGAATTTACTGTGTTGTTTTCTGAGTCTTTTTTTTTTTTTAAAGAGAATAAGCCGAAACAAAACAAAACAATAAAACAAAACAAAATAATGAGAATGATATTGGATTTCAAAAACAAGACAGTACGAAGTCAACAATAGTTATTATGCTGCACATTATTATCCTGTAAATAGTTGCTCAGACTACCAGATATAGGCCTGTGAAATTAATCAAACAATGTAAGTGCTCAGCTGTTTCTTTACTTCGGTTGCTATCATTTCAGAAATCTCAGGTGTGTGACTTCTAATTTATTTTGTGTCTGTGCGTCCTGGACTTCTTCTGGGTGGGCTGGAGGTCTGAGATTGTACCTTGTCCCTTCATCTAAACATTTTCCTGTGTTCCTCTGAATCAGCTGGATGCCGAGTCCCTGGTGCTTCCTGCACTGGGGATTGGGCAGGTGCCTGGGTTCCTCCTATCCAGGGTGGTGGAGAGGTGGTGCTCCCCCAGTGGTGGTGGGGCTCAGGGGTGTGACTTCTTCTCTGGGCCCATGGCAGCTTCTTTGTTTCCCAAGTTTTAAAAACTAATACGATGACATTAGGGAGCTATCTTTGCAATGTTTCTATAAATCTAAAATTATTTCAAAATGAACAGATTTTTAGAAATGGTGTTGAAAGGAGCATGGGAGGGGAAGTGGGAAATTTAAGGACCTACAGAAACCTGGGTATTTCATAGAGAATTTTTCCCCTACAAAATGTTTGTGTATATGTGCCCTGTGGAAGTGTCTGTTTTACTAGTGACATACTAAGAAAAATAGTGTAATACAGATAATCAAAGTCTGGCACTGGTTCATAAAGAAAAGGAGAAGAACATCTCAGTGCCACATGGAAGGTGACTCTAAAACAGAGGCCTTCATGTGAAAGTAAGCCCGATGCTCAGATGACATTTAGCAAATTGCCTTGAAAGAAAGCATTGTGTAGAGTAACTGTTGAAAAATATGTCCAGCGACTAATTCCAGGTTGGATTCCAATGGCGGAAATTGGAGCGATCCATTAGGCAGACAAGGCTGTCCATTTCCTCGGTATTATCGACCATGGCTATGCCCTTGCTCCGTGAGCAGGTGCCACCTTAGCCGCTCCCCTGCTGGAATTGAGTTAAGTGGAAACATCACAATCAATACAAGACACTCTATTTTCCATTTGCTCATTGTTTTTTAAGGGCTTATTTTGTAACAGCACAAGGAGGATTCAATTCAATATCAATTCACCTTCGGGGTGGGGAGAGGATTCCAGGTATTAACTTCAGTGACTGATAAAGTTTGTGATAAGGTTCAGTTTACCAACCTTCTAATTGAAGTGCGGCCTCAGCCGTGAAGAATGCAGGGTAAGTCATTTGCATCACTTCCTGATACTGAAAACCCTATCCCTTCTGCAGCCAACTGCACTGAACACCTACAGGTGGGGACTCAGCCAGTCACTGGAGGACCCTGCTCAGAGCACTTAATTGTCCAGGTTTCTCCAGTGTGTGTGTGTGTGTGTGTGTGTGTGTGTGAACCACTCAAATTGTTTCAAAGCTCAGGGGTGTCTAAGGACACCTGAGGATGTGATCCTGCTTATCTAGAACAGCCTTATGGTGGGATACAGACATGTAACCATGAGTTAGCACAGGTAAGCACACATTCCCTGGTTACAGCACTATGTAAGAATGTAAATACGACATAACAACCTGTGTAAGAATTATACAATAAAGACGCAGGTGGCTCTTGGACTCTTGTTCTTGCTCTTGTGTTCTTGGGCACTTGTGCTCTGCTGTGCTCCATGCTGCCTGCTGTTTTTGCTAATGTCTTGCACACGTGTTCTTTAACCTTGGGACCTCACCCAAGACAATCTCCTTTGTGTCCCCTGAGTGGGCCAACAGTGGGTTTTTCTTCTTCCACACTAACTAGATTAGTTTCAGTGGTCTGCCACCATTCATTCACATCCTTATCTGACAGTGACTCCAATGACCCTGATAAAGGCAGTTTGACCTTTATGCTGACCTTACGTATTGTTTTGGAAGTTTGCTTTTTGAATTTGTGATGATCCAAAGCAGTCCAGCTGGTGATGTTGATGTGTTAGGCTCCATTTAGAAATATCTTTTCATAGTCTTTCTCCCTTCCTGCTTCTGCTTCAGGTGAAACAGAGATGAACCCGAGATGTGGTTTTGTATGTGCTGCTGTCCCTTGGTGTGTTCAATTGTTCAGTTCCAAAACCCCCTGCAGAGACTGACATTTGAAAGCATTCAAGTCCCTTACATAAAGTGGCATCACATTTGCACATAACCGATGCATATCCTCCCACATACTTCAGTCATCTTTAGGTTAGTTATACCTAATACTATGTAATTACTGTATAAATAGTTCCCACACTATATAAATAGTTTAGGGACTATTAACAAGAAAATATCTCTATATTTCAATATGTTTTAAAATTTTTTTTTCAATTTGCAATCAGTTGAATCTGCAAATGTGGAACCTGCAGATAGGAGAGATGATTACATCACTGTAAATAGACGTTTTAAAGATAGCGGTGACCATGCACACAGGCATCCTTCTGCAATGTGACTTTGTGCCCTTCCAATCAAGAGATGGGGTCTTTCTCACTCCTGAAATCTAGTTTGGCTTTATGACTTCTTTGGCCAGTCAGGTTTTAGCAAATGTGATTCAAGGTGAGGTTTGACGTGTGTGTGATTCTTGCGGCTTCCTTTCTCTTATTGCTAAGACTACTGCCCTCATCTAAGAAATCCCAGGCTAACCTTCCAGAGGATGAGAGGCCACAAGACAAAGTCCCTGACTGTCTCACCATCCCGGCCAAGTTCCCAGGTCTATAATGATCTCTTCAGATGAACTGACCCCAACCAGGCCAATTTGCACCAGAACTACCAAATCAACTCAAGAATCATGGAAAGTAACAAATGACTCAGTACTTTGCTTAACTTTATGTTTTGAGGTGGTTTGTTATATAGCAAAAGCTAACTCAAACAGTGTTTGCTACAATGGATGACCGTCAAATTGTCTGTGTTTTTCCTCATTCAAATTAAAGCCTTGAGAGCCTCAAATCCTAATTCACATTAATGCCAAGATGAAATGATCTGTCCTCAGAGAACCTGCCTTTCTCTGCAAGCCAGAATTAATTGTTACTCTCTTGATAATTCCACGCTACTGTTATATTTTATATGGGACACTTAGACTATACATCATTATACTTTTCTTGCTCATGTCTGTGTTTCTCGTGTTCTCTAAACTCTAAAAGATAAGGTTTATACATTTTTGGTACCTAGCTCAGTCACTTCAGTGTGATAGACACTGAAGTATTTATTGAAATGAAAGAAATATAGAAAAATTCTAGGATTTTGAAAAATATAGCAGCATCTTTGTACTGAGGTCTTTTAATGCAATATATAACCTGAGAAATAAGAGGAGATAGCAGGAGGGAGGTATCCTTGCCATTTTTTGTAGCCAGGGTTCATGAGGGAATAGATTTAATGTAGGACACGTAATTTATAGGACCTTTTTAAATAGTATTCACCCCAAAAGTCAAATACAGAAGAGTGCGAGGGATCTTTCCACACACTGAAGTCCCAAGGAATCCAGCTGAGGGCCTGGGTTCCATCACCATGCCCTGCTGAGTCCCAGTGAAGACCTAGAGCCCATGGTAATGTGCTCCATGAATCCACCTGTAAGCCTAGAACCCACAACAATGTCTCACACAAGCCTGTATCAAGGGAAGACCCAAGGTCAGTGGTAGAAATTAGAAACTCTGTGCCAGCGGGAAGAAGGATCTGTGCCAGCAGGTTGAAGAATCTGCACTGGATCCAGGAAGCAGTGCTCAAAGTAAGGACCTGAACTCTCCTGAAAAGAACCACAGCCATCCTCAGCGACAAAGAGGACCTGAGCTCCTCTGATGATAACAGTTGAGATTATATCAGTAAAAGCAGTGTGACAGGCTTCTCCAGGAGAATCAACAGCATCGTCATACCATCTTTCTCTTCAGCTCTCCTTTTATGCTGTAGGTAACAATCCTCAGGTGGGCCTTCCACGCCTAGTATCATGCTGATCCAGTTTAGCTGGGTGTTACAAGTTGACTGTTTGTTAATCCACCACACCATTTTATTATCAGTGAAAGGTAAATTAGAGGCTGTGGTTCATCTGTAAGCTACAATGCTTCCTAGTTCTCACTTTCAGAGATAAGCAACCAACCTTCCCAGCTATTGGCAGTTCTCTACAAGACGGTTTCAACGAAGTCTTTGAGAACACATTACCTGCTCCTCTCCTAATGCAGAGTTGGCCCCACCTTCTCCACAATGTACATGTCTATTTGGTGTTCATGAGTTTTCCTAACAATGTTAGTAAATCTCAGGTCTATCTTTCTTCCAGCTCTAAAATCATAATTCCTTTAGATCAGGGTATGGCTTCTTAGTTATTTCTAGATTCCTTGTGCCTGCAAGAATTCTGTAGTTCTAGGTACAGAGTTAGAATTCAGTGAGTATTTGTTGGAAGACTAAGCCCTGTGACTCCAGAGATACTTTGGCATCACCTTTCTCCTTAGCTGGCATTAAAATGATAATACACAGTGGCTGGATTAGACACAGAACAG
Organism: Dasyprocta punctata; assembly: GCA_004363535.1. Classification (NCBI taxonomy): domain Eukaryota; kingdom Metazoa; phylum Chordata; class Mammalia; order Rodentia; family Dasyproctidae; genus Dasyprocta; species Dasyprocta punctata. The sequence continues at coordinate 134,075 of RJWM01001318.1, read as the reverse complement.
TGTGTGGACAGAAGGGGTAACGAAGCTGCGTGGGACACACTTGGCCTGGTGCACACGATCCTGATTTGAATAGGTCCCTGCTCATTCAAGAACAGTCAGAAGCCACTGCTAGAAGGAAAGGTGATTATCACAAGCATTTGTTGTTTGTGTGCTAATTTTTATTTTTATTTATTTATTTACCTTTTGGTACTGGGGATCAAGCTCATGACCTTGCGCTTGCCAGGTAGGTGCTTACACCACTGAGCTACATTCCCAGCCCCACTTGTGTGCTAATTTAACCACTCTCGTGATTATAGTGTTTTTTTTTTAATGACTGAAAGATAATGTGAACATGATATGTTCTGAAAGCTAAATCAGGATTCATTCGATTTTTTGTACTTCTTTTTTTCAGAAGCTTTCACGGGCCAAATGCCTTTGAAGATGTTTCGGTAAAGAATGTAGTTTTCGGATTCACCCGGCGTATGCAGCGCTTGCTGGAAATGCAGAGCCCTGGTTTGTCTGCCTGACATCTGCAGATTGAGGAGGTCTGGGCTGAAGACAACTGCCAGGTGCTCTGGATTCAGGTAGTCTTTAAGCTATGTTGTAAGATTGCTCGCAGTTGCAAGGGTCAGACCTTAACCCAACAAGCTGGAGTTGGGTTTTCTTTCACAAGGGTACAGAGCCCAACAGGATCACAGGAAGGGCACCCACATAATCAGGATCCTGTAAGGGCACCACCAAAGCAGCCCCTGACTTGCCCCAACTACTATGAACTGAAGGTAGAAATTCTACCAAAGAATGTTGAAACAAATGTTGAAATCCTAACCCCCACTGGGATGCTAAAAGGAGGTAGGGCCTTTGTGAGGAAATTTGGCCCTGAGTTTGGTGCCCTTGAGAAGAATGAGATTAGTGCCCTTGTAAAACAGGTCCCTGGGAACTTTTTTGCCATGGGAGGATGCCAGGAGAATCTGGCTGTTTGCATCCTGAAAGACAGCCCTCGCCAGAACCCTGGGAGCACCCTGAGTTCAGAATCCCCAGTCTCCAGCATCAGGAGAAATAAATTGTTATTTTAGCCACTCCGTTCATGGCAGTTTCTTAGAGCAGCCTGAATTACTACCTCTGTCACTCTTACTTTCTTAGATTCCTTTTGCACAGATGGTCTCCTCTCACTTTCAACCTCTTCCAGTTTGTCCTCGAGCTCGATGACCGTTAGTCACGCCCCTCATTGCTGCCGGTTCTTCCCCTATCTTTCGTACTGTATCTTTTTTCTGAGAGAAAATCTAATTGGCTCAGTGCAACCCACGGACACCTGGTACCCAGGTCCAGGCTCCAGGAGCAGCTTCGTGAGACCACGTGCTAGCGGTGTGTCCACTCCCCAGGCCCAGGCTGGAGGGGTGGGAGGGGCGTAGCAGTGGGTCTCAGGGTGCCGTGGAGGGGGGCTGGGAGCCTGAGGGCACTAATGAGGTGGCCTCACTGACACTTGGACCGTCATCATTGCAACTTTGGACTTTCTGACAAAAGAGAAGGAGAATGAATCCATCTTATCGTAGCCTTTTACCTTAAGGAGTATTCTCTACAGGGTAGCCAGTTCATGACATTACTATGGAATAAGATGTTTCAGTGATACAAATTCTCAAAGGGGAAGTTCTAAGATGCTTATACACAGAGAAACTTTTTTTTTTAACCCAGTTTCTTCACACTGATCTAAATCTCTGACTGTTTTTTATTTGTTTATTTTAAGAAGAGATCTTGCCAAGTCACTAAGTTGCCCACTCTGGGCTCAATTTTGCAATCCTGTTTCCACAGCCTCAGAGTGCTAGGATTACAGGCGTGCACCACTGTGCCCACTACATACTGAGAAACTTAAAACAGAAAGGCTGGCAAATGAAGAGAACATTTTTCACTAGGGAAAGGCTTTTATCCAGTTTGAATTAAACTCCAAGTGTGCCCAGTGTCTTGGTTCTCCTGAGATCCGTTTGCATTAGGTGCCCTCTTAGCCTGCCAAAGTTTTCCACATTGACCTTAGCTGATTTTAAGTTTTATTGAGCAAAAATCGGTGAGAGTATGATTTTCTTGATGGAAATTTACTAAGATCAGCTCTTTTCATACTCCAGAAATAGAGGATGCACTCAGAATTGATATCCTTGCTAAAATGATAGTTATTCTGAATTGCCTGCATGTCCACGCACGTGTGTGTGTAAATGTGCCATAAGAAATGGATAAACTTTGGAATCAAATTATTCTGAAACTCACTCACTGTCCCCAGGCTAGACATATTTCATTTTGGACACTGTAGTGAAACTTAAGTAATTATCCATGTTATGTGTCTGTGTGCTTGACAGCATTGCCTTCAAAATATTTTGATATGCAACCTTTCTTCTCCGCCTTTGTGTTGTCAGACAACACGCCAGCTGTCAGATGGAGGGAAGTAGGAAACTTTGGCATCACTATTCCAGACACCTTCCCTGAGAAGGCCCTATAAATAGCATAATAGGATAAAACCAGCCACAGAGGGATCGCAGCAGGTGGCACGCGTCCTACCCAGCGTTGGAGGAGTAAATGAATTTCAATGTCTTCATGATACCAAACAACAATAAGATTACAGGGAATGAAGCTTTTGTGATGAGAGAGCCCAACGTCTGAAGTAAATAATAATGATGATGATACTTTTCATTAACATGCAGCTTTCTCCTTTGAAAGTGGTTTCAGAGAATAAAGAGCCCTGTTTTCTGAACAGCCGATTTTGCCTCTTATCTCAGTGAGGAGTCTCTCTTGAAGGCCCCCTTCTCAGAAAGACAAGGTGATATCGATCGGAGCCAGCTGGTGGGTGGAGGGAACCAAGTGTATTGTTAACTTAAAATGTTACTATAGAAATACATTTTGCTCTAATTATCAGAAAAGGACATCACAGAGGCCTTCATCTGGAACATTTTTAATTGTTATTGCGTGCTTCAGCTTGCCTGTTCCCTGCCCAGTCCTTGCCACTTCTTTTCTGTCCCTACCTCAAAAGCCCACCCTGGGCTCTAGCTCCTGCCCCGAGTGGTCTCACAGCACCTGGGGCAGGTGTGGAAGCACAGCGTGGCATTCAGGGCAGCATCTGTATCGTCCTTTGGTGGTGTCTTAGTTTTAATGCCTTTAACCAGATTTTAAATGACTTGAGAATACAGAAGACTTCACTTCCAATGTGTTTTTACTGAGTCCAGCTTATCTTTAGATTCATAACTGAATATTGTGCCTGAATCAAGGGCAGCCTGCCCATGCACCCTGAACCAGTGTGGAAAGAGGGGCCCCCACCAACCTCAGGGTGGTTGCAAAACTCTTGGCACCTCTGACCTGGCATCTGTCCTCTCACTTCCGGCCCCTGCTGGTGTCTTTGCAGCTCTCAGCTCTAGTCCCCAACTCATCTCCTCAAGTGAGGTGGCAAATTTGACTCCACCAGTCTGGTCTGTACCACTCTGCCCCAGCTGGAGCTCTGCAAGACTCTAATTTTGGTTTTTATTGATCAAAAATCTTTGTCCCTCTGTGTGCCTGTTCTGCCACTGACCAGTCTCCAAGATCAGGAATCAAAGCACATGTGTGCAATTGTAAATATTTAACTTCATTTCTTGCAATCAATCAAAATCAAGGCAGAGACACTGCCCTTCATAATTCAACTCTGCTAAATATGGCTAGCCTTCTCTGGTGGTTTGCTCTGCTTGTCTCCCTCATTCTAGTTTTCTGCCCCTTCATACTTTTGGGTTCTGCCACCACCGTTCCCTCTGTCTAGAAGACTTTTCCTGTCACTGACCTGTGTCTGATTGCTACCCATTTTTTCAGGATACCCTCAAATATCATTTCACTTTTCCTAAAGTTGACCTCACCCAGTTATTCTTTCAGCCTTCTTTTACTTCCACCACAACACACCTTACCATCTATGGCTCTCTTGCTCATTTATTTGGCGATTTGTTTATCGTCTCTCCCCATCAGGAGAATGGAAGCTCCCTGAACAGAGAGCCTTATCTATCTTCAATCACCTAGAGGGCATTAAGCCCAGAATATGTTCAATCCATAGATGGGGGATGGCACACATGTGAAAATGAGATCGTAAGAAAGAAGTTTCTTCCTTGGTCTCTGCCAGCTCTTTCCCTCCATCCCAGAGCCCATTCCTTCTCCATTGCTCTGTATGGTCTGACACATAATTGAGATGAAATTACTAACATGAGAGATGCCAAGTCGTTTTAGGAAAATGTGGCTAGCAATCCATGCCAATCCTTGATTCCTGCATTTCCTCACATTTAACTGGAGAGTGATCAGTTTCTAAGTAGGCGTTTGTGACTGTTACACATGGATGAGATAATGGTGCCACCTCTACTAAAAGTGTGGAGATGGTAAGCCACCACTAACTGCAGTCTTGCTGCAGGGATCAAAAGGGGTCTACGCTGTACTTCTGCTTGTGGTGTGCAACCAACACAGCCAGCTGGGCAGACCAAGCAATTCACCTTATTTCACAGACCTGAGAACCAAAGGTCAGAGGCTCAGTACAGAGCTATTGAAAAGAAAACCAAGCAGTGAGCAGAGGTACAAGTTGTGAAATCTAACTTGGTGTGTTTCTCACAATGCCACTGCCTTTCTTGTTACTGCACCATCACCTGGCCCGTCTTAACTGCTGTGATCTGGCTAGCCCAAATGGATGAGTGTTAAATGAGGGGGGAAATGCTGTTGGTTGGGAGGAACCCCTGATGAGAGTGGTTTCCTGATAGACCATCTCTGGAGACTGTCTCATGCAGCATTTTTGTTGACCTGAAGTCATGAGCAGTGGTGAATTGGTGAATGGGAAACCAAGGACCACACCTCTGTCCCAGAAGGGGATACCATCTCCTGGCTGACCAGATCCACATGGTGGGATGAATGCCCTTGCTTAGTACTCTGCACACATTTACTGAGTGCCTCTTGAATACAAGGCTTTGTCAGAGTCTCTGTCCGCCTCATCAGACAGTTTCTGAAAGGAGAGGAGCGAGTATTCTCTTTGAATTCCCACATGCTTTCTTTATGGTCAAGCAGTCAGAAAGGAGAGACATCCAATTAGCGGCTCTTGCATCTCTATGAAGACAATTTTCAAGTCTATTCTTCTTCAAAAGATGAAAAGTTAATGTGGGTAGAAGCTTGCTGCCCACCTTTGGTGAGAAAACACCTTCCTTGCCCATCACACTCACGGGGCAGGCAGCTCATTCCTTCAGCGTGCTGAACCTGATCAAAAAAAGCCCTTGGCTACTCAGGACTCCCCATTTATTTTAACCTCTTTGGATTAAAAACTTATTGCTAGTTTAGTGGGCCCGCTCTGTTAGCATGAGCGGCTAATGTGAAAAATCAAAACTGACAGCACATTTAAATCAAACCCCTAACCCAAATTGGGTGTCAGTACATCTCATGGAGCAATTTAAATCCCCAGATGGAGAAGCAGAGGGGCATTTCTGTTCTTGCCACACGGCATGTACTGAAGGCAGAACTTTCTAGCTAGCGGCAGCCAGATGCTGGGGAGACCAGGTTTAGATTGCAAGGAAGAAGGTAAGTCACTGAAAATTCAAGAAAGCTAAAGAAGCTATGAAACATGAAGACATACTTTCTGAATCTTGCTCCCCTAACACTTATAGTTGCTATAAGGTTTTATATCCTAAACACTGTCACCAGGGAATCAGTATTTTCTCCTTGTATAGAAAAATAACCAGACTTATTCAGTAAGTGGTTCTGTGTATCTCCATGAGACTCTGAGGTAGTTGAAGCTGGAAATAATGAAAGTCATGAAGAAGTCGTTTCTTCAGCTAAGGTGTTTATGATACTTCACAAGACAGGGTGACTTTGACTCACAGAATCTTTAGGAGTTGCGATTTGCAAATGTATTAGATAGGGAAGGAATTTCTGATTTTTAAACCATAACTATTTCTCTGTGCTGTGAAGAGGGATAGAAATGAGGTATGGTGGATAAATCCAAAGCTATTCTGATGAGGATTAAAGAAAACTGAGTAAATGTCATTTCTGTTCAAAATTGCTATCTTAACCACAGATAGATTGGGGATAGAAGCCATGTCTTGGCATTAGAAGTCAAGAGTCTCCTTTTTGTGACTGTGAAGAAGCAAAGAAGCACATGTTACTTTATTAGAAGGAATTCAGTGGTTAAGATGGTGAGAGAAATGCACCCTCAATTCTGAGCAATTGTTCTTTGGAAGGTGGGGTTAGGAGAGGTGCATCGCGTGCAAAACCTCTGGTGTCTTCCAACAAGTGCCACTTTGTTCCTCCGACACTGCTGACCAGCTAGGCTTTGAGGTTTGGAGTTCTATCATGGGCCTGGCCTACATTTTCTTGATATTATTATACCATGGCTGCCACAACCAGTTCACATGGACAATGAACAGCTTTATACAGGTACGGCACATAGCATCTTGTCTGGGTGAGCATTGCATGCTTCCTGCTTTCATTTGGGGCCTCTGTCATGCTTGGTGTAGGGTGGCTATTGCGGCTGGTGGGCAGGTTGCAGGAGCAAGCTAGAGGTCCTTCTGGTGACTCTTGGCCAAGGGAGGTTGGCAGCCAAGGCTAAGCGTTTCCTCTTCTCCCCTAGTGAACACTTCTAAGATACATGTCATAAAGCTTTCCAGAAGGTCCGAGGAACAGGACCTCACAGAGCGTGTAGTGGAACCAACCTGATGTCTTTGGGTCTTCCATTTCTCACTAGCCCACTCTTCTGTTCTGGGAGTCCACTAGCCGAATCAGCCACCTGCATACAAAGGTGGGATCCTGTCCTAAGACGCATCCAGTTCAGTGTCCTCACCTGACTCCCTGAAAAGTGTGCAATTTTAGACCAAATTCAGCCTTCCTACTGGTAGGACATTATTAATGAATATAAAAGATCCCACGTCTTCATTTCCAGTCTGATTTTAGCACTAAGAGGCCAGCAGCCTGAAATGATCCCATTAAAATGGTCAATGACCTATTTTTCCCCTTCTAATCTAGGAGAGGCCCGTTTCATGCGTATGTTCACCCCACTGGATTTCTCCTCTGCGAGCCTCGTTGTAGAGCCTTGCCCTTCAGAAAAGAAATTAAAGTCCAGGGCCATTTCATGGTGTGCACCTTCATTCTTGGTACGCCCTTCGATCTCGGTGAAGTATAGACAGTCTGAGGAGAGTGCTGACGAGGCCAGTGTGGGGCCCTGACCCCGGCATGGCTGATCAGCCTTGCATGGAGCAAAGCCATTGCAGAGCCCGAAATTGCATTCTGAATGCCAGGGGAATGCGGTGCGAGTGTACACTCTGGGTCACCCAGGGTAGAACATGACAGTGCACGTCTCGCCTTTATTTCTGAACAACAAACCCCACTAGTGTCAGTGACAGCGGCTCGGAAGTGCAGTGCGGCGTGTAATGAGACGAACACGCTTATGTAACGGGGCGGTTTCAGCTGACCAAGCAAGGTGCGGGCGAGGGAGGGACGCGCTGCTCTGGGTTAGCAGAGTGAGGGCTGGAAACCATTTGGACTGTTTGTCACACGAGGCAGGGGACTCTGTAAGATGCCAAGTAGCTTCAGGCCTCAGGGGCTCAGGCGCGGCAACGAGCTGAGACGTGGCCGGGCTCCTCGCGCCGTGTGACCCCTCTGCCAGGCCAGGACCGCAGGTTCTGGGTCCATGCCGAGACCACGCCCGTGTTTCCACACAGGTGCGTGTGCTCCTGTGTGTGCATGAAGCGGGTGTTAGAGTCTGTCAGGCAGCATTTTGGTAAATTAAGGCAGAAAACGGGAGGAGCCATAGGGCAAGATAGGGTGACTGCAGACCGCACCCTGTGGGAATGTCGATGTCCACATGAGACTTGGCTGTGTATGTTGGGGAAGGAGAATCACTGAATGCACCGACTTTGGTGGGGGATTTTGAGCCAGCAGACATTTGGTGAAAAGTTTTATATTTCACTTTAGGGTACTGAGCTGTGCCAACTCCCTTTCTGACTTTTGCAAGGCTACTGATTGCTCTAAAACCTTCATGTGTAAGGAGCATTGATTTTGGCACTTTCTCCCTTGCCCCAAATAAGTGGACTCTTCAGCCTTGTCCCCAACGGTAACAGGTCATCTAGCAATGCAGACCTGCTCTTGACCTTGAGTTGCAGCCGTGCCCAGTGTCTCCCCAGGAGGGCTGCAGTTAGACAGGGACTTTGCTGAGGTCAGAATTGGTTCTCCAAAATGAAGCTGTGTTTGAATTCAGTTTTGAGGTCCACTCATGTGTGTGTATTTTTAAAGGTGAGACTCACACAGCATAAAATGAACCAATTTTAAAGAATGCAAGCAGTGACCTTTGGTTATAATCACAATGTTGTATAACCACCAGCTTTATCTAGTTCCAAAACATTTTAATCATTCCTCAAATGAGACTCTCCAGGAATGGGGTTTAAATGCCTGATGACTCTGAAAATTGTCTTTTTTATGGGGAGCAAATTTTTTATTTTTGTTTTGGGAGCAAATCTTATACCACCTTTCATTCAATTTAATTTCAAAATCTGTTGCTAAATGTATACATTATGCTCCACCTACCATGTGTGGACCCAGGTGGAGGGTCCGGTGTGACGATCTCTTGAAAGGATGTGGACAGGTATCTTTCCAAATTTCCCTGCTGATTCGCTGAGCCTCTTCTAGCGTATTTGGAAATTACTAGGTGAGCCGCAGTTTAGAATCTGGTCAAGTCTGAAGTAACAGTCTGATCCTGCTACTTACTCATTGTGTGACCTTGGCTCAGGCGGCTAAAATTTTTCTGAACCTTGGTTTTCTCATGTGTGAAATCAGAATAATATCCACATCATAAAGTTATTGTGGAAATCAGATGCCTGAGACAGAGAGAGCGCTGAGTAAATGGTAGCTTTTTGAAAAAGAGACAAGAACAACAGAACAGAGAAGCAGATGTTTGGGACACGTCTTTTTCTGGCACTTCGTCCTCACAGTGCATTTGGCTTACGCTCCTGCCTCCGGGAGTGGAGTGAAACAGTCATATTAGGAAGCTGGCAAACCAGACATCTATGGCTGAGCCCTGTCATACGCTGCCAGAGATCATCTCTCGATTTAATGCAAGATCAGTTTTGGTATCAAGTGATGCTGTGATGATAGTAAAGGGACAGAAATCAGAGAAACAGGCCTGCGGGATTCAGGAAAGCATTGCGTGCTCTGAACCTGACTAGCTCAGTAAGTCCAGGGCTCTGGACTAGATCCCTCCCCATGTGTAAATGATACCAGTTGGACAGGCAGGACCCTTGCTGCCTGAGGAAGGGCTCCAACTCATGCAACTGAGTGGAATCCCCCATGACCTGTTGCTAGGGGACCAGTTCCATACAAATCCTGAAGACTCATTGCATCTGCTATACTCCAGGTTGGAGTAGAATCTGGAATCCATTAGTTTTGCCGGGAGCTGTGTCCAGTCTCATCAGTTAGTAATTTGTGCAGTAAACGCTTGAATATTTATACCATTAATTGTAATGACATCTGGGAACAATACATGGTCCCAGCTATTTTGGATGTCCTGTCTAGAGTGGCTATTCCCTGAATGCCCTGTGCCCTCTTTCATCTCTCAAGATGTTCCACCCACCAGAAAAGTATCCTCTGGCCAGCAGAGAAACACTGCACAGAATTTAACTCTGGAGGAGTTCTAGTTCTTATGAGCATTTCAAACCTCTGGCTCAGAGGAAAGGGAAAAAGAAAGAGAAAGCCTGAAACAGTGCTTCCCATTCTTATTTAAACATGAAATCTTTTTCACCATTTAACACTTCTTGACATCTCCTGGAGTCTGTGTCCCCTGATGGTCTAGAGGAAATCTGTCATGGTACGATGCAGGGTTTCTAGACTAAGACTCATAAAAAAAAGCTATCCAAAAGCTATATTTCAGATTCAGATGCAGATCCTTGTAAAGTCTTTAGGAGCTTTAGAATCTGGCACCATTTTTAAAAGGTTTGTAGAAGAGAAAATAGAACTGGGATGTTTCCTTGGCCAGATAGGTCAAGTAGGTAGGAGAGGTTCGTTGGGTAGGAGTCCATTCATGCCCACTGTCAGATTGTGGGGTGCCCTACTGTAGTAGTCCCCAGCCTTTCTGCCACCAGAGCCTGATTTCATGGAAAATAATGTTTCCACTGACTGCGGATGGGCAGAGCTCGGGCAGAAATGCCTGTGGTGGCGAAGGCCTGCAGGTACAGATGAAGCTTGTCCTGTGCATGGCCCAGGGACTGGGGAGCCCTGCCCTAGCGCATAGGGAACCCACATCCCTCGGCTCCAGCCAGTTGCTTCTGTGTGGTGGGAATGTTGTTTAGATCATCAAGGGTTTCTTAGGAGGATGTAGAAATCTCTATGTTTTAAGTAGGAAATTTCACAGCTTTAATTTCTTTATTTTAAGTATATAAAACGATGTGATGGCCAGCAAAAACAAAGCAATGAAAACATCAACAACAAACACATGTGCAGCAACCCCCCCCCCCACTTAAGTGCTACTGGGTTTAACCTGGCCCTGGGAGATACAGTTGTGGACTGTCTTAATTCACCTGTTGTTGCTATAACAACACCTGAAACCAGGTAAATTAGAAGGCATAGGGGCTTATTGAGCTCACAGTTCTGGAGGCTGAGATGTCCAAGAGTAGGTTGCCAGTGTATGTCCAACTTCTGGTGCAGTCCCAGTGCTGAATGATGCGATGGTAGAGGGCATCACATGGTAAAATGGAGCAAGCTAGCCAGTTAGAGCTCCCTTTTATAACCAGGCCACTCCCATGATAACCTCTAATCTGTGGGTGTGTTAATCTGCCATCCTCCTGGGTTAATTCCTTCAGTCCTCCAGGCCCAGTCACACTCAAAGGCCTCACCTGCAAATATAGCTAACGTGAATTTGGGAATTAAACATCCAACACATGAAACTGGGGGCAGGGCATTCAAACTACAGCAAGGACTGTTTCAGATTAGCAAAATGTAAAATCTATAAAGCCAAAGGACATGAGAGCCCATGAGGCCAGTGCTGTGCCTGGGTGATGCTGTTGGTGGCTCCTGCCCTCTGTGGATTCCTGGTTCTCCTGGTTCCCCTCTCCTGACTTACTCAGTTAGGATGGTTGACTCAGTTGATGGTTTCTTCCTCCTTAGTACCCTTTCTTCAGTTAGGTTCCAGGTCAGCACAAGCACTTGGTGTGCTTTCTGTCTTCTCCACCCTCTTTGCTGTTCTCTTTCTTTGTTGTTGTTGGAAATGTTGAAAACCCCCAGGATGTGACCCTCATCCTGCTTTCTTCTCTGCCATCATTTACTTTCTCCGGGACCGCACGTAGCTTCATGCCATTAAATGCCCTTTCCATGCTGAGGGTCCACACATTTATTTTCCCAGCCTGATTCTCCTCTGTACGCTTTGGATTTGTATGTCCAAGTCTCCTATCATCTCTTGTCTAGCCGAGATCTTGAACCCAGCATATCTAAAGCAAAACTCTCCATCTCCGCACACTTCTGAATCTTCCCCACACACAACCTTTTTGACTGTGCTGTTGGCACTGGCTGTGATGGACTGTGGTTAATCCTCTAATAGACCAGGCTTGTTACTATAATGAAACATCTGAGATAATTCAAAATGTTTTATCTTTCATAGTGATCTTAACTTTGGGGAAGTCCTGGAAGTTACACTGTACCAAATCTGATTAATAAGGTGGATGAGCCCACATCATAATGTTTCTGTTGTATTGCCCTTGGCGGCAGCATTCACCGTATTTTTAATCACATTGCATAAAAATACTTGTGAAAGAGGACTTTCAGAACTACTTCAGAAAGAATGACAGGATGATGTGTTCAAAGCATGAGAAGTGTGCTCAAAGTGGGACAGAGTATTTTGAGGGGAATTATAGTTAATGTGCCTTTTACTGTAATAAATTTTTAAATTTAAACATTTTGATCACACTTCAGATCACAGAAGCTCAAGTGTTAATTGTCCTTTAGCTGTACTGAACCACAAACTACTGTATATAAAGAATATCTGTGTGTATAAAGAATATATTCAAAATACATTTTGTTGATGGAATAAGTACCACAGTACAGATAGGATGTGCACACTTTTCTAACCAGGATTTTGACATCTTGTTTTGCAGACCAAATATTCCAATGGGCATGATTGTTCAAGCATTCTTCCAGCTTTCTGCTGGGATTCCAATTTTTAAATTAAAAAAAAAAAAAGGACTGCAGTCTTCTCACACAGTTGAATAGCTCACTTCCCAGTATGTTGCTAATCTGCAGTTTTGCCCCAAAGATATTATTTTAAAAACTTTCACACTGAGTTCCTTTGTGTATGAAAGACAAAGTTATTATCAAAACTATTACTCATGTTCTTTGTCATGCAAAAAAGCATAAGTAATGTTTTTAATAACGCGAGTCGTTAAAGAGTAGATGGGCTGAGTTTCTCGTGTGTTTCTAAGTCACGCGGGGATAGAATTTTCTGTGGACAAGGTGTAACCCCTTGGCGCCTGTGTGTCTTTCCAATAGTTTTCTGCACAGTGTTGAACATGTATTTCTTATAGACTCAGAATCAACTTCAGGCTTTCAAGCCTCTTCTTTACAAAGCAAAGGTTTAGACAGAGATGGGTTCACTGCAGGAACCAATATTCTTTGGCAAGGAATGCTTTAGAGGAACGTAAAACTTGTGGAACTTTATTAAAGGACGACTGATGCTGTCTCACAGTGGCTTTGAGGTAGGTTCATGGGTCAGGTGATATTTAAGGCGTTAAGATTTTGTTCAGGACTAAAGGCTTCTGATTTTAGGGGGCTGGTACTGGGGGTTGAACCCAGGGCCTTCACACTGAGCTGCCTCCCAAGCTTTCCCCGCTATACCTTTTAAGTGTTTTATTTTGGGGCAAGGTCACACCAAATTGCTAAGTTCCCCAGGATGGACTTGAACTTATGATCTTCCTGTCTTTAGCCTCCCAGAATTCAGTGTTTAGAGGCACGTGTCAACACACGTGGCAGAATGGAAGCCTTGTTATCACTGGCAAGCTGGGAAAAGGTCCAGTGGTGTGTGTAAGGCAGATGGCTCTTCCCTGTGCCTCAGTTCCCCTTCCATTTCCATTGCTGAGTGCACGCGGGGCCAGCACTAAGGTCAGGGGACCCTGCCCACCGCATCTCCCAACCTCTTACAAACACGATGCTCTGCACAGCCCCTGCCAAACGTCTGGTACTGGCATGTGAAATGATGGTGGCGTATGAAACATGAGATGTGGTCAGGCAGTATTTGGAAAGGATGGATGGTGACGTCAGTCAGACCAGCTCTCCCGAAGTCTCAAGTCAAGGTCAAATGTCAGGCGCCTTTGGTTGGCACTGTGATCTCAGAGTCTTCTTAAACTCCAAACCTCAGGTTCTCATACCAATGCTTGCTTGCCATCACTAGGGTGTGTCACATCTCCTTAAAGACTTTTGGAGAAAAATATGTGGTCACAGCACTTCCTCCTGGCAGATCACCCCGCGGGCTTTGAGCGTCATGACTACATACAATGATCATCTTCACGCCCACCTCAGATTATTTGCACACGAACGTCGCATATACTGAGTTTCCTTCAGAAGAATCATGTGGCCTGAAAATTTAATTCTTTCTCCAAATAGCAGTCAAGGTTGCAGTAAGAAAAAAAATCTGAAGCTATAACGTAACTGTATGATGGGGGACAAGAAGAAGCCCCAGGAATAGAAGAGCACCCCAGAGAAAGGAGAGTATGCTACTTTCTCACACTCCCAAATCTGGGGTGTTTTGCTGCTGTTGGAAGAAATTAGTTTTGTTTTTCCTTCTTACATCTTGCTTTCTTCTCTTTTTCATTTTTCAGAAAAGAAATGTGAAAGATCAAAAGCATGGACTTGCTTGTATGTTAGAGTGGTCTGATTAGGTCAGAATTAGCCTTTTTTCTTTCCCCTGAGAGCAGCAGACACCATCTGTGGAAATTATTTAAATTCATGTGCCTTCCAGGGAAGCTGTTTTATTTGCCCCTGCACTTATTGTAGCGCCAGGGAGCTGACAGTCATTCCAAACTTTTGCTGTAATAGTACAAGCATTGCCCATGGCCATTAGATTAACAAAAGGAAAAATTAACTTTCCTCCAGCTGAAAATTAACACTTTAGATTAATTAAAAAGCAAATGTAATCAAGGCCTCTGGTTGTTTCTCTGAAGGTCCTTTCTGAAGGGGGCCTCAGGACCACAGTGGTTCTTCATAGCTTTGGGGGAGGGAAGACTTGAATGTTTCATCAGGATTAATTTACAATGTAATTTGCCAATGTGAATAGAATGGAAGCCAGTGGGAGTCTGAAGTCGCCCGGTACCATGCAGAATGAATTGCCACTGCTGGTTTTCTTGAGAGAGGACGCTAGAGGACAGAGGGAGTTAGGTCATGTCCCAAGGCCCCATGTCCCATGCGTGACCTTGGGCAAGTAACCGACTCTCTTAGGACCTCTGACCTTTCTCTCTTGTTTGATTTTGTTTCTGTGGTACTGGGGATGGAACCTAGGGAATGCTGAGCTGTATTTCCAACTTTTTATTTATTTATTTTTGTTATTTTGAGACAGATTCTTACTAAATTGCCCAGGCTGCCCTTGAATTTAGGCGCCTCCTCCCTCCGCCTCCCCAGTTGCTGGGATTATACAAGTGTACCCCCATTCCTGGCTAGGACCTCTGGTTTGGTTTTGTTTTGCTTTGTTTCACCACATGCAGGGCTCAGTTGATATGCTCCTCACCATCAGCACCCTGATGCAGTGAGGGGGTCCTGATCAGTGCTTAGGGATTCAGTAATAATAGTTGGTCTTACAAACACATAAATAACGTTGACCAAATTGCCCATGACAACATGGTCTTTTGGACTAAGACCCATAATTGGAGAAATTTGATTTCATTATATTGTTTGCTAACTGTAGTTTTGTTTGGAAGGACTGGACTTCAGGAAGTGCTGTGGTTCATATCTAGATGTTCCTCCAAAACATCCCCCATGCATAGAGCCAGACTTTTGAAAGATGGTTTTATTATGGGGGTTCTGTAGCTGACTTGCTGTTAGGAGGCAGGGTCTGGTCAGAAGATGTGGGTCCCTGGAGCTGCGACCTGGAGGGGTGCTACCGCCCTTAGCTCTCTGCTTCCAGGCTGCCGTGAGTGGAGCTGCTTTCCTCTATCCTCCCACCGTGCTGCGGACCACGCAAGGCTGAGACTTCTAAAATACGAGCCAAACATGCCGTTCGCCCTTTCCCCTGTGGATATTTTCTCTTAGCGCTGAGAAAAGTGACTAAGACATAAAGGACGTGGCAAAACCAAATCCCCAATAGCAAACTTTTTGTGTACTTTGCTTATTCCTTCCTTTAAAGACATCTACATGTCTTTCATGTTTCTTTCTCTCTCTCTCTCTCTTTGTCTCTCTCTGTTTTTCAAAGTAAATTCTTCCAGCTACAAATTTGTCTTTTTCAGGATTAAACTTTTCACTGGCTTTTCCAAGCAGCTTTTCCTGTCTTAGCTCATGAACTATGAAATATCCTAACCACATTAAAGTTCTTGTTGTTTTTCAAACATTCCTCTTTGGCATATCAGTGTTTCTCCATCCCTGAAATCTTTAGTCTCTTTTGAATATGGAAAACTTTGTTTTTACACAGACACACCCTAAATCTCTATCTTTTCCTTTTTCAAGTTTTCTCCTAATTTTAATCTGAATTCTAGTTCCATCTTCCTTTGCAGAAACAACTCATTTTCTTTACAATCTACTCTTTTTAAATTTTATTTGACAACAACAATATTATTAAGGTATTCATTAATGTCTGGAACAAAATTACTTATAATTTCTAAAGCATCACAACATGCCAGGCATTGTGTGGAGAATGTACTTCCCTTATTCTGCTGAAGCTTTCCAACGTAATGAACTGAGAATCCGGATTTCCCCCACTTGGCAAATGAAGAAACTGAGGCCCAGATACTTGCCATGGGCCTGTTCTCACCATGAAGTAGTGTTACTGGGATCCCCTAGGGCAGAGGTTGGATTCTAGGGATCAACAGACTCAATTCAGTTACCTGCCACATCAGGAGTAGGAGAAAAATGATGATGATGATAATTAAAAAGAAAGAAAGAAAAAAAGAAAAATATTACCAACTTGGCAAAAACTGGGCAGACAGGGAGCCTTTCTTCACTTAATACACGATACATCAAGGTTTTATAAAATGAGAACAAACCTCAAGAAATATGCGGAGAACTTACCGCAGTTCTGGTTTGTAAACCCAGTTCCTGTGGTTCAGAGGGGAGATTGTGGCAGTTTTTGTTCACAGCATGAGTTGGACCTGATGAGAAAAAGCAAAACAACCTTACAAAATACAGGTTCCCAACCTGCCCTTAAACGTCCTTAAACCTTTTTAATTTTAAAAGGGACTTCAAAACAGTAGAGCTGGGGCTACAACGCAGGCCGATTTGTGCCTGAGGTCCATGATCTAACCCAGGGGGATCCTTGCCAGATGTGGCCCCAAGTTCCACCTTGGTACAATGTATGCTCCACGTCTGCCTCTTTAAAGCTGTAAGTCTTCTGAGGTCCAGGAGCATGGCTCATTTACCACTCCCTTCCCTGCACCTAGCACAGTGCTTGCTGCCTGGGTTGTGCCCAGTTCTTGGGAGGCTGGTTGGATGCGTGCTTGCGTGAGCTGGAGAGACAGAAGTGGAGGACAGTGGCCCCTCCGTTCTGAAATATGACACAGCCCTGCAGATGAAATCAGTTTGCGCGCCTGCTCCGACAGTGACTAACGATGCTTGGTCGCCTTGAGTGCATTAAGACGCGATTACATTCTGTTAGCTCCGCTCTCCCGCCTTTGGACTGAGAGTGGTGAGCACGGTTCCTTTGCTCCCGTCTCATTTTGCTGCAGCAGATCCCATTCGACCTCTTGACACCAATTTGTGTGATATTTTAGCATTCAGCACAAAGACAGGAAAATGGTATTTCCGCCTGTGTCCTCTAGGCAGACTGCCCGCTTTCAGGTTTCGTTGTGATTTGCACTTAAGTCGGGTCTAATCTATTGAAATTCCCCTCCTGAAATTCCCCCATTAAACTCTCCCATGCTCCATCACTTTGAAACTGGTTATTGCAGTGCTGTCTTTTTACCATTATTAATCCTTGGAAATTGATGTTCTCTGGTGCTTCTGACTGACTCGCATGATTTTGGCTATTAATCTTTATCTCAATCAAATTATTTACTGTTTCAACTTGGAAGATCTGGCTGCTCCTGGGATTGAGTCTTATCAATGCCTATGACTTCACAGCAAGAGCTATTTTTTTTTAATCCCCTACATCTTTTTTTTTTTTTTTTTTTGTAAATGAATTTTACCTCCAAGAATCCCTGGGTGTTGTTGCTACTTTCTTGAATCTCTTTCTAGGCACTATGTTTCCCTTTTTTGTTTTTTCTCATTCGGCATGGAGCCAATTAAAAGTATGTGAAAAGCTTTAGAAAACTGTCCAATCATGTACCTACTTCCCAGATTACAGTATGCTCTCCGCATTCCTCCTACTACAGGGAGCATACAATTAACCGAGGCTCTCAGCCCCTGGTATAGTATTTGAAATCCACCATGGTTTTGCACCAAGATCAGACTTCCTCCTGACTACTCCTTGCTGAGTGTGGCAGGGATACCAGGCCAACACATTCCTGGAAGATGAGACACTAATTTGTACGGATGTTGGCTCTTCCCTGTAAAGCTACTGGAAAAGGCTCGCCATTTTGAGTCATGTGGGGTCAGACTGCATCATCTCGGACTGCCTCTCCCGGGCTGTTCTAGCCCCTCCCAGTGGCTCAGACTAACCCAATAACTAGCTCACCTCTGACCAGATCAAGACCTGGCCACACATGGAAGATTCAGCCTGAAGGAGAATAATATTCAGGGCGTGAGAGAAATAGGCAAATTAGAAGCCAGTATTCTCTGATGGAGAAAACTGAGCCAGTGAAATTACTAATGGAATGAAATGGAAATAGCTTCTAAGACTGGTTGTGCAGCAGTTGTTATTTCAAGAATTCACTGGAACACCACCTAATTAACCTAATTAAGATTCAGAGTATTCATTAAGATTCAGTGTACTCATTTCATTAGGGTGCATTCACATGCTTCTCAAACAGTTGGGGGTCAAAGGTGGGGAAAAGACACGACAAATCTAACAAAACAAGAAAGGTGCAATTAAGTTCTCTGAATTATCCTACAGATAATTGTGTAGTTTAGTTTCTGTTTCTAGAGAATGAGTGTTTTTGGTTTTTTATTTTCTTTTTGAGATGTAAACTACTTTTATGCTTATGTGATTGTAAAAGATATGTAAAGGGCAGGAGATGACACTTGTTTAAAGACTAACCCAGACTGAGGAGACAGAAACTAACACCAATTCATGTTAATTTTATAAATGAATTACTAAAAGAGCTAAAGTTTTCTTCATCACACATTTTATTTTGGTGGGGGCTGGAGGCAATGAAGGCTGAGAAATAAGAGTTTCACTATAATCGAACAATATATATGCATAAAAATGCGTGTCATAAAAAACTTGAGTCTGACATTAAAAAATTATCACTGGAAAAGATGAGCATTTCTATGCTAGTAGATATGTAATTCTTAACTTTTATTGTCATACTGTCCTGAATAATTCTATTTGCCCCTAGAATGATTCAAAGAGACAGTGTAAAAGCTGCATCCCATTTTACAGATGAAGAAACTGAGGTTCAAAGAACTTACAACTCCCCTGTGCTCACACATCCTGCAGCTGATGCTAGCTTTGGATGGAATCCCACACCTGTGACAGTTACTCTATCCTCTGTTCTTGCTATGAATTTCCCAAGATGAAACATGGCAAGCATAGGTTGTAGATTCAGATGCATGAAGATACGACCTGGGAAACTGAGGACACCCTGAGCCTCTGTCTCCTTGTCTTTTCTATCTTTTCCTTAACCACAGCATGTGAGGGTCTATAGGCGGCAGAACCCCATTAAAATTCGATGGCAAAAGCAGATGCTGTAAACCAATAACACACTGACCTCAAATATGTACCCTAAGTTTCTTCCCAACTACTAGATTGTCTGTGTGTCTTTTAATGGGGCACAAGACATTTGTAGTAAACATGAACCTGACAAATACTTATGGGCAACTTTTCCATGATAGGCATTGAGCTAAGAGTTGTGGACAAATAGATAAGATGCTGATAGCCTGCTGAGAGCTGTCATCAAATGAAATCTGTCTCAATCCATCCTTCTCACTCATCTGGGGAACTAGTTACACATAGAGAGTCAAGGAGCCCCTCCCTGGAACTGCCTGCTAGGGCTCTGGCTGAATGAAACATTGATGGGTAAAGCCTCGCCTGGAAGAGGGAAGTCTGACACCTCGCCAGTCAGCGCCCATTCCACCTGCTCTCTGGTCCTGCTTCTGGATAGCTGGGCTGTGAATGCAACACACCTTTCCGGGGAAAAAGTGGAATCCGAGAGGGAATTTAAACTCCCTGGAAAGTGAGGCTAGGGCTCAAGAGGAGAGCTTCAGATCTAGAAAGCCCAAACCTCACAGAAAAATCGTAGAATGATCAAAATGTGTAAAATTCAAGCTATTAGAACATTTAAGAAAGAGCATAATCCCAGCTGTCTTCCAGAAGGTGTGGACTTCATGAACCTGAGTACTTATTCAAGCATATTTATGGAGTGTCAGCTGTACATCAGGCACGGTGCTAGGTACCATCACTGGTTGGCAATGGTTTGCTTTGCTAGAATCTTCCCTGATGAGCCCAAATTCAATGAGCTAACACCTTGCTGCTCCACCTCCTTCCTATAAAAGCAGAAAGGTATGGCTAGACTGAGATGAGTAGAGGCAGGAGCAGCAACTGAGCTCCCTCTGCATGACTTTCAGAGATATCACTTTCAGAGATAGAACTCTGTCCATCAGAAGAATGAAGCATGTTTGGATCCAGAATAAAAGCTTTCTGTCATATTGCCTCGTAATGTTTCTTGGTGCTTTTAAAAAGGAGGAGAATGAAATTGGGTGACTATAGTCCTAATGGAGTCTTTACCTTAGATGGTTTTTGAAGAGGGAATCATGCTACGTACTTGCTATGAAATGCTTGCTGTCTCCCAATGTCAGTTTGCTTTTTCTCAGACACAGACGGGGGTTCATTTAGGGTGCTGCGATGCTGGGGTCTGGAGTGGGTAGGATGGTGGCTCCAAGGTCCTTCTGTACAGCCTCTGCCCAAACAATGGCAACTTGCACAGTTAGCACCCTTCTTGTGGTGGTCCACATCTATCTTGGGGTAGTCTGAATCTCTGTTTTATGTCAGGCTGGCATCTGACTGGCCTTTGTGCCTCTTCCAGCCTATAGCACGTCAGGAAGACCCCAAAGTTGTCCCCACTCTAAGTGAGCAAATGTATGGCCCAAGGGACTGGCTGCTTGACCTTGCTGGGTTGGCTCCCCAGACATCTGAAACGCTCTTGAATCACCACGCTCACCCCCGCATAGTCCCTGGAGAGTGTGACCAGCTTCTCCTTCTGTAGTCTCCTTCAGAGTGCATGCTGAGCATATAATAATACCGGAAGCAAACTTATTTTGGGTTTTCTGAAAAAAAGCTTACACAAGAAAGCACAAAGAAGAAAGCATCTTCTCCCTCTCATGTTTCCACGAGCAATTTTTATTCCACATGTGATTTTTATTCTTTTCTCTGAACCAAGCAACTTATTGCACACACTGTTCTCTAATTACTTACCATGCGGTGTTATATTTAGAATATTCCCCTACATGTTAGTCTTCTTTGCAGCAGACGTTTGAGCTGCGCATTGTTCTTTTGTATCAAAGCACCCTGCCATGAATCATCAGGCCTTATCACTCCATGTTTGGAGGTTTTTTCCTCTCCCAGTTTTGTTGTTTATTTTGTCAGAATTATACTTTCACTCAATTCAAATTGCACATCTATGATTTTTCCCCCTTCAGATAAAAATCTTCCAAGAGGCTTTGCTGGGTGAATAAGGACTTATGAAAAGTCTTGTGCACCTTACACCATCTATACCATTGGGAGAGGACCATCAGATGAAAGAGGAGATGAGGAGGGAAGATGAAAGAGGAGG
The DNA here is from genome assembly GCA_004363535.1 of Dasyprocta punctata. Taxonomy (NCBI): domain Eukaryota; kingdom Metazoa; phylum Chordata; class Mammalia; order Rodentia; family Dasyproctidae; genus Dasyprocta; species Dasyprocta punctata. The sequence continues at coordinate 113,034 of RJWM01001318.1, read as the reverse complement.
TGGTCGAATCTTGGCTATTTTGATTGATTAAGACAGATACCTATTTGTTATGAATACTCTTATTTTGAGGACTAGAAATTTTCAAGCTTTTTCTTCTGTGGTTCACTGGAGTTTTGTGTTTCCTTTTATTATTTTTGTTTAAATTATGAACTAAAATAGAAATAGAAAATTTGATTATATTTGGTACTGTTGTTTTATATATTGCCCATTGTAGTCTTACATCTTGTAAAGTCTTAACATCATAAATAGTTCACAATTATTTGTCTAGCTTATGTTTTAATACTAAATTTTTATTTTATTTTTACGCAGCCAAATATTTCTAAAATCTTTTTCACAGTCTTTTTTGCTTTTTGGTGACTTCACTCTGAGAATATAAATGTTCTCATTCTCTTGTGTGACTCAACCTTCTTTTCACTTTGTTAATTCATCTAGAATGTATTTTGATTTACAAGGGAAATAGGTCTTTAAAATTTTGGGGAGATTTGAGTACCGTTTATGAAATATCTCTTTCACTGAATTAAACACCTCCTCTTTACATGTTGACTTTATATATATTTTGAGATTTAGTTTACTTTCTGTTTTTTCTGCCCACTTGCTTTTAGATCAATGCAACCATTTTAGTTACTAGCAAGACCATAACGTTAAGTGAAATAAATCAGAAACACAAGTTTAAATTTCACTTGGTTTCTCTTAGATGAGAAACTCAAAGTCTAAACAAAGAACAAAATAAAATTAGGAAGTAGAGAGCTCTTTTCCAAATGGGGAGGGGAGCAAGAATTGGAGGGAGAAGGGAGGGATGGAAGGGGAAGGGAACCCCTCCCAAAAAAAGGAATGAAGATGTGTTATGTTCATGTACAAACTCCTCATGATAAATGTAATCATTTGATACTGCAAACATGTACTACTAAAAACATTTAACAAAAAATAAAATTTTAATAGATACTAATACTGAGCACTTCACAATTTCTTGGCTTTTCTTTTTAATTTTAAAACTGTTTCTTAATTTCTACTTCTATTTTTCTTTTTTACTATCTGACTCTTTCCCTTTGACTACATGAATCATTGTTATAAATGTTTTTTAAGTACTGAATCTTACTTCTGGTGACTTTCCTCTCAACTTTCAGTTCCTCATTGGATCATATCATCCAAGTCTTTCATTTCAGGCCACAAATCTCTATAGAGGACCAGTTAATATATGCCAACAGAAATGCCAGTGATTGTTCTTAAATCTTTTACTTTACCCTTTTCTCCCTATTCTCTTTCACCCTTTTCTCTTTCCCTAATTATACAATTTTTGTTTCTCAATCCATGCAGTTAAATAGCTCAACTCTGGAAAGCAATGCTTGGCCCAGTAGAAATTGCCCATATCACTTTTTTCATCCTATGGGTTTTAAAAAATAACTACATGGTATCAAATTTTTTCTAAAGAACCAAAAAGTATCAGTGTGAGCAGTAATCCAAACTGCAATTCGCAGTTTTCTCCCTGGAGAAAAAGGAATTCCATCTTCCAAGGCCCACTTCCCTGACCAGCAGCTCAGAGAGCAATGCCAGAAACTGTCACCTCCCTAGCTACCGTAGATCTAGACACCACAAAACTCTTTCTCTCCTGCTTTCTTCCACAGCTTGACAGGTAGGTTTTGCACCAAAATCTAAAGCAATATTGTGTATTAGCATGGGGGAGGAAGCTAAATAAATGAAGAAATTAGCATCTGTATTTTAGAAGTAAGTTTTTTTTAATTTAAGAAACAAAAAAAAGATATATATAACAAAGACAAAAAGCAAAAGAGACAAACGACTAGAGTAAATACACAACAGTAACATTACAAGTTTACAAAACAGGATAGAAATTTGACAGTAGTTGCAATATGTATATATGTAAGACAACAAAAACTTGAACACACTGCTGAATGTATTCGTTATTGATAAAGAGCAATTAATACTCATGATTAGATCGATTTTACATGTCTATATCTATTACTGTAAACAACCATTTTGAAGATGACAATACACAATATTGCATCTAGAAGTAAGTTTTGATCCTGTAGATTTCCTGTTTCCCTTGTCATCTAACCTATCAGTGTCCCAAAGAGCCTATCACAGTTCAGTCTCCACTAGCTGGTGGGAGTTGATGCAGAAGTCTTAAGAGTTACTGGATAGCAACATGGTTAACAGCAGGGGCTGTACTCTTGCTCTATACACAACAGACAGAAAACACTTCTGGCTTTATGAGCTGTAGGTCTCTGTCATAACATCCCAACTCCGACATTGTAGTGAGGAATAGTTAGGGATAGTACATAAATGAAGGGAAGGATCCTGGTTGAGTCCCAGTAGCAAAAGATTGTGCTCTATTCTTATGGAAATAGGCAGTAAATAGCCCTGGGGCAAGGGACAGTTTGCTGACTCCTGATTTAGGTGGCAGGTTCTGAGCCAGGTTTCCTAGGTACAAATCTCTGTCCCTCTCTTCATGGACGTATGACCTTCAGTAAATTACTTAGCCCTTCTGTGCCACAACAATGGGATACCCACCCTAAAATAAGTACAGTTACAGAATCTACTTTTAAAAGGTCATTATGAGGATTGAATAAATGAATACAGACAGAGCCCTGAACACAATAAGCCCTAAATTAAATGTTAAATGTTGTGTGTTAGTTCGAGATCATTGATAGATGTATCACTGGGAGAACATCTCGGCTAGTTTAAAAGATGTTATTAATATAACTCTTTGTTCCTCTTAATTTCTATTGTTCAGACCTTGGGTCCTCCTTCATCTCTTCCCAGTATGGGGCCTGTAAAGAAGTGGAATGAAGAAGTCTCGCTGCCGCCTGCTATGTTGTTTTATTTCCCAAAGGGGAAATTTCAGTGGCAACAGTAGGTCTTCCAGGGAGGCTCTGTAGCATAGAAAACAAGACTCCTTTCATCCAATCACAGAGGTCCTCCTTGCATGCCTTTCTTGTCACAAGGTTTGTCAGTCAAGATCTATTTACTCTATGGCTTCCCAGCTAATTATTTCCAGCATGGCACTGATTGAGCTGTTAATAAAGTGTGAAGGTGCCTCACAGATACACTCTAAGTCTCAAAGAAGCGGATCTACATCTCACACCGCGAACTGCTGTGTCCTCCGATCTCTCCAATATTCCGGCGATCGCATCTCCAATTGTAAAATTAATCAAACTTCTCTCAGTGACAGAAATGTTAATTTAAAATTTTTGTCACAATTACTGGCAGCGTTATTGCAGCTTCTGACTTGTAATTAATTTCTCCTTCCCTTTCTCCATCACTGGGTTAGAGTCCTTTGTAATAGTGATAAATGAAATAGCTGCCTGACCTTTTTTTATTTCAAATAAATTACTTTACGAGAAAAAAATTACCTTTAGGTAATCAACACCTTTAGATAAACAGGGGAACATGGGACATTAGGTACTTTATTGTTTCTCTCTCCCTGTCTCTTTAATTTGTGTGTCTGGTGATTGAAATGACAAACGGGGAGCGAGCCAAGTGAGTCTACTTTTCAGGGCTGCGTTCCCATGTGGAACTAATTTAGGTTGTGGTGTTGGTTTTTACGGGTAGTGGGGAACGCCAGTGAAATCAGAGTGCGATGCTAAGGAGAAATTGTAAATTAAAATTAAAGAATCCCACAGGGTGAAGAGAAGGAAGCAAGACATGTTTACTTGAACAATAACTAGAAAGTTTGCTGCCCCCAGTGTAAGCCGGCTCCGAGCTACTCCAGGTGTGGGCTGCACACCAGCCGCACTGACAGTACCCGAGGGCTTGCTGAGCGTGTAGACTCTTAGACCCTGCACCGGTTGCTCCACATCAAATAAGATCCTCATGCAATTTACGTATGCACTGGAGTTTGGATGCCCCTGGAGCGCAGATGTCGGTGGACACAATTACAAGTGAGGTTTATGAACACACAGCAAAATTCATGGTACACCTCCACCGCTTGTGCAAAGAATAAGAGAATGTGCATATTTGAATTTCAGAACATAAACAATTCAAGGTCTAAGGATGGAAAGAGACACAAATAGGAATTGTTTTTTGTGATCGCCCTGCAAGAGGGCCAGTTTTGGTAGGACTATTGTAGTGCACACATTCAATTGGGTGAGTGGCAAGGGTAATGAGATTTCCTAGGCCCCGTGGGAAAACTCCATGATAGTGGTAGAAGGATGTAAAGTGCTTTGGGAGAGCAAGTGGGCTTCTTAGTTTAGTTGGAGCCATTCAGAGACTTGAGTAAGGATTTCTTTCCTCTTCAAACTGAGTAATGGGCGGTGGGAGAATGTTTCATGGCTGAAGTACTGGAGACCGAGAGCAGGTCAGCCCCAGCCTGGGCTCTGGAAGGACAGCCACAAAGGCAGTAGACACGTGGCCTGGATCCATTCCTAACATCGCTGACACTGGGGTCACCAACTTCATTTCTCTCTGCAACTGGGTTACTGCCTTTGGAATTTGTTATTTTATTAGTATAGTTGGTGACTCTAACGCTTTTATCTCCAGACCTGATCATGGGAAAAGCTTATGACCAGGAGTGTAATCGCAGGCCACATTCACACAACTCTGGGTCTATCAAGCACAACTTCCTAATGTGCCTGGGAGTGTGCCCATTTGTTTTGTCATTATTAATCATCAAGGTAGTTAAAGAGACTAGCTTTTAAAACTCCATCCTTTGTCGTAGGTTTTGAGACTAAGGTTTACACACACAGTGCTTTTCCAGGGAAAACATGACTGGCTTGGGATCTTTGTTGTGAAATCCTCTGTCAATATTAATTAAGGGAATCATGCAATTACAATGTATGCATCTAGATGGCCCTCAATGACTTGTTTCTTAGTATGAGATTAGTTTTGAAACAAATACAAAAGCAGTGAATAGAACAAATGGAAATGGCATTTTTTGGATAAAGTTTAAATAAAGGAGCTTAAAATCTTTGATTTAACTACATCTTAATGGCAGTAATGGCTAGCGTGGAATCCTTCTCTCCTTTATACTTTGTTGTGTGAGGTGTCAGCCTTTGGACCGGGGGCCCTGGACACCTGCTGATATGATTTTTAAAACTGGGCCAGGAGGAGATAGTCACCAACCCCTCTTTTCATCAGTGGGCCCTCGCCTGCTACTGAGTTCTTTGGGCCCTTGATAAACTGAGTTATCACTGGGTTATCACTAATACATACACCCTGGCGAATACATTATTTCATTTACCAAATGGAGATTTCAAATGACTTCGTAACATGCCAGATTAGCTAATTACCTTTTAAGAGCGTTGTGGAGAAACTCTAAATGTACTGTAATAAGGCTACACAGGACCTGGTCTGAGCTGGCCTTATTCATTTGAAAAATCATGTTTTTTGCACACTTCTTGTCATTATTGTTGGCTGCCTTGAGTATCACCCAGCAAGCGTCCCCTGGGGCAGGTTTTCCCTTTTCCAGGCTAGTGTCACTTTCTTGGAGAACAAGGGCCTATTGGGGTTTCTTCTTCCCCCACCTTCCACTATAACTCATCACACGCCCTGGGGGATTTGGGTCCTCACTGAACTCAGTGCTGTCCTCAAAGGTCCCCATGTGGTTTTGCCACCTTGCTATTTAAACAAAGACCCCTGTCTTTAGCAGGGAGCCTCATGAGGGCATCAGCAGGGATCCCAGCATGGGCGCATCTGGGCGAACAGGCTTCCTTCCATATATGTGTGTCCAGCGAGGGCGTGCAAACTGGCACAGTCCATCCTGTCACCAGAATGGGGGAGGTCCTCAGAGTCAGTGGTGCGTGTGGACTGTGGGACTTACACAAAACTCCCAACTCTCCCCACTTTCCATGTGTGACAGAACCTCCAAGGCCCTCTGCCAAGTTCCTTATCTGCCACTTTCCATCTCACACTCTCAGGTTCAACTGCAGAGATGTTCAGAACCTTGAAAGGCTCCAGCCTCTCCTGCATGCATCCTTCCCCTTCACATTCCTTTGCCGGTCCTCTCCTCCAGCTACTACTACTCTCTGCTTCGTATCGCTTGTCTGAATGGCCTCTCCGACCTCCCAAGACTGCTTTATGCCCATGTTTGTTTTCATGGCATCTCATACCACCTCCACACTCCCAGAACGCTTGGTAGTCTCACCTTTCCAGGCTTGAAATCACTGGGAACAGAAACGGGACCCGTCTTGTTTACCAGTTGATCCCTGCCCCCCAGCACAGTGGCTGGCAGACACCAGGTGCTTGTTCAGTTGCATGGAAATCACAAGTTGCCACTGCTTGTTGGGAGATACACAGATTGTCATCGGGACAAACAACAAAGTTTCACATGTGGTGACCTTGTTAAAAGTGGAAGATTAATTCTGAAAGAACCTCCAAGAAAAAGACCTGAGATGTGTATAAATCGTAGTCTTTCGTTCTACTGATGCAGACATGTCTTTGTCCAGTAAGAGCAGCACTGTCTAAGAATGCCTCCTGGAGGAGGTGATACTGGGTATATCACCCAATAGATTTGCGGGGTTAAACAGAATTCTAATTCCTGGAAGCTTTGAAATCTGCAAGCTCATGGAATTGGATAAAAATTCATGTGCATGACTGATGAAGGTAGATTATGTACCTCTGAGTGTCTCCCCATCTTTCTTCTCCTTCTCCACATTAACTATGATTTCAATTTTGCCTATACACCTCTCCTCACCTTTCACATGGCAAGAGGTACAAGGAGTTGTTTAAGTAGCTCTGTTGGTGAGAGATTGCGAATGCTTTAATCGCTGAGATCTTAGATGTATGCAGTATTCCACCCTTTGGATTTGCTTTCAGAAAATGCCTTGGTAGCTACATGTGAGAACTTGTTTCATCGAAGTCTCAAGGAACACATCTGAGTTTGTAGAATGCCCTGGAAAATAAGAATCATGGCAATCGCTGGCATTTTCTGAATAGTTCTTCTGTTCTAGGTGACGAATTACATGCTTTTAGGGATTATATCTCATTTACATGCATTTAAATTAAATTAATTTAAGTAATTAATTAATGGCAGGTTATCCTTTTGCCTGTTTTACTGGAGATAGAATCAAGAACCAGACAAACTCACCCAGTTGGTCCAACAGCCTAGCTAGGTGGAGGTGAAGTCAGAACTTGAAACCAAACTGTTTCTAGAGGTCACGTTCTTAATCGATCTGTCTGAGTGAGGTTCTTGCAGGACTGATGTCATAGATGAGAAAGGGGCCCAGAAGCTAAGTAACTTACTGAAGATCACCCAGTCCCCATGGCTAGCAAAGCCAAGCTTGAAACTGACTCTGATTCCTAAATCAGTGCTGCTACCGCCCAGCTTTCTTGGTAGCCTATGATGTTCTGCTTCTGGTATCTTCTAGTTTAAAACCAGTTCTGTAGAAAATCTTCCAGGGAATCACTAATAAGTCTTGCTTTGTCTGTGCAGATGCTTCAGCAAGCAGCAGTGCTTTTCTGGGGGCCCCTTGGCTCCCCAGGGAGCAGCCACACTGTGTCCTTACTTCCCCAATCCTACAGCACGAAGGTGACCAACGTAAGCTTAGTGCATATACTGATGGCAACTGCTCTGGTAAGCTGTCTTGAGAGGAGCGAATAGTGTGAACCATTACTGGTAACGAATGTGGGTAGAAGGATTAGCAGAACTTCCATTGGGTTTTTGCCATGAGCTCTCTGAACATGGAATAACTGTTCTTTTTTTATTATTATTAAAAAGTACTATGTCTTAAAGCTGTAGAGTTAGTTATTACATCAGGCTAAGGCTACTGATAACAAGCATATTTAATGATGTACAATTCAAATCATTCCTTCTTCTAGGGACCTGCTCACTAAGTCATTGAATGTGTAGGGCAAAAATGGTTGTTGTTCAAATGAGTTTGATCTTCTTAACCCATTGGCCATCGACTGTGGGGATTTTCTGTTGCTTGCTGACCTTCTGAACAAGGTTTTTATGCCTCTGTGTTGCAGATGGCTTTGCCAGTTTTCACCTAACAATTACTGCATGCCAACAATGTACCAGGTGCACAGGACACAGTGTGACTGAGACAGCTAAGACCCTTCCCTGGGGCACTGATCAGTACACAGAAAAAAAGAGCAATCAGGTACTTTGTGCACTGAGCTAAGCATTGCGAAGACACAAACAAGGAGTATCAGACAGGTGGACCTAATCACCAAGGATTATTAAGGGTGGCCTCTTTGAAAAATCTATGTGGATGCAAAGCATAGGAGAAAAAAGCAGAAAAAAATTTTATAAAAAAGAAAGAAAAGAAAGAAAAAGGAGAGAAAAGATGAGGGAACGTTCCAGGCAGAGGAACTCTCATATCCAGAAACCTTGAAATAGAGAGAGGTTCGCAGTTGGAAACTGAACCCAGAGCACAGTACTGGAGGGTGGAGGGTGATGGGGAAGTCACGTGAGGTACTGTTTGTCAGACAAGTGGGGTCTGTGGGGTTGTGCAGATCATGTGACACTGGTATATTGGCAAGGACAGTAGTAAGATACTGTAGTGTTTTAGGTAGAGAAATTATATGATGTCACTATTTTAAAAGCTCCTTCTAGCTGTTGTGTCAAGATTGGAGTAGACTGAAAACTATAAAACATTATTTTAAAAAGCACTATTAATACAGTGAAAAGACAATTATAGAATGGGAGAAAATACATTTAAATAATATATCTCATAAAAGACTAACATCTAGAACATGGAAATATTTCTACAACTCAATATTAATAATATCAGCAACAAGATAAATGAAATTCAAAAAATGGCCAAGAAACTTCAATAAACATTTCTCCAAAGAAAATGCACAAATGACCCATAAACACATGAAAAGATGTTCAACATAACCATTCATTAGGGAAATGCAAATCAAACTCACAGTGTGATACTACTTCACACTCATAGGGATGGCTATTATGAAAATAAAAATGACAGCAAAACCCAGAAAATAATAGGTGTTGGTAGGGAAGTGGAGGATTTGGGGTCCATGTGTTTTGCTGGATGGGAATGTAAAATGGTACAGTTGTTATGAAAAAAGGTATGGTGGTTCTTTATAAAATTAAACACGGAATTACCATATAATCCAGCAATTTCACATCTAAGGTGTACATCCAAAAGAATATGAAACAGCCGGGAGTTTGGCTCAGTGGCTTCGGTGCCTTCTCGGCAAGCGCGAGGTTGTAAGTTCGATCCCTGGTACCGACAAAACAAAACAAAACAAAACAAAACAAAACAAAAAAAAACCTCAGTGTTCTGATCTTGTCATTTCAAGAGAATATGAAACAAATTCTTGAACAGATTTTTATATATGAATATTCATAGAGGAATTATTCACTATAGGTAAAGTGTGTCAATAGCCCAAATGTCCACCAAGAGATAAATATGTAAGCAAAATGTGATGTATACACACAACGCAGTATTACTCAACCTTAAAAAGGAAATAAATTCAGATATATGCTACCATATGGATGAACCTTAAAAACATATGCTAAGTCAAGTAAACCAGACAAAAAGACAAATATTGTATGATCCCATTTTTCTGAGGCATCTAGGCAAATTTATGGGGATAGAAATTAGAAGCTGGGGGATGAATTGATATGGAGTTTCAGTTTACACTAGTGAAATAATAAATAGTTGTGAATATAACATTTTGAGTGTACTTATTGACACTGTGTTGCATGCATAAGATGATTAAAGTAGTACATATGAACTGGATGTGGTGGTGCAAACACGTAATCCCAGCACTCTGTAGGCTGAGGAAGGAAGATAGTGAGTTCCAGGTCAATCTGGTCTACACAGTGAGAAACTGTCTAAAAAAAAAGTCATATTTATTTTATTATGGTGGAAGAAATCTTCAAACAAAATATCCTCTGTTACTGGATTGGAAAAAGTTAGTGAGCGTAGATGGGATACCAGTAAGAAAGAATTTTTAATGCAAGATGAGAGCACAGCATCTTGGGTTAAGTAGAAACATTTGAAATGAGAAAATGACTCTATGTGTGTGCGTGTGTTCATATATGTGTGTGTGTGTGTGTGTGTGTGTGTGTGTGTGTGTGTGTGTGTGATGTGCAGGGGCAGAATATCATCATGTAGGTGTCCCCACCTGCTCTGTGATCCACAGTAAAAGACCCTTTACTGAAGCCCTTTGCTTTGGAAAGCTCCCTTTGTCCCTTGGGTCCAGCAGTTCCCGGGCCACTGTGACTTCCTCTCAGAGGCTGACCATCACTGTGGGCTCAGCACACTTCAGACAGAGCTTCTTGTGAATGCGTTGAGCGCCCTCTCTTAAACAATGGGTAAGCAACTTCCTGATTTTTAATGTCAGAAGGAAGCAAGTCTCCATGTGATTATTAGGGTTCCAATGGCTCAAGCGCCTACAGACATCTGCTCCATACTATGCTGTCCCTGTGTCCCCACAAAGGCACATGTTGGAAACTCAACTGCCATCGTAGTGGTATTAAGAGGTAGAGTGCCGTAAAGGCCAGTGGGCCTTGAGTGGGCTGCTCTCACGAGTGGATTGGTGCTGTTATAGTGGGAGTGAGTCCCTGCAGCAGAAGTAGGTTTCCTTCTGAAGGAGCCCCCTTTGTCCTCTTGTCCCTGTACCTTCCTTCCCTTCCACCTTTCACTGTGGGGTGACGTAGAGACAAGTTCCTCACCACATGTCAGCCCTGCTACCTCCGCCTTCCCAGCCTTTGGGACTGAGAGAAACAAATTCTACTGTTTATAAGTAACTTAATCTCAGATATTCTGTGATAGCAGCACAAAATAGGCTAAGACACCTACTCTGTGTAAAACTTTCATTTGTCATCATAATACTCTAATTTATTTTTGATGCTTACATGTCCAACCTTTGAGTAATTTTTATGCCTGGGGAAAAGAGTATCTGGAATTGCTATTAGGGTCTCCCCCTCTGTGACTTTATCTCAAATAAACCCACGCACATTCTCAGCAGACATTCAGTTTTGGGAAGGCGAGTTAACATATAAGATGTTGATTTTTCAGTAGTATTTGCATTGCACATTAGCTCTTTGGAACAGGTAGAATTTTTTTTACATCTTCGCAGATTGACAAAACAGCTTGCACCCCTCACCAGCTTATCTCCCGGAGATTTGCATAAAGAAAATTGCATTTGGAGGCCCACAAACAAAGGTTCCACCAAATGGTCACAGTTGCCTAAAGTGATAGTTTTTCTTCTGGTGCCAGGAGAAGAGTCAGGGTGGATATCGCGCAGGTTCATTTTGGAAAGCGAACTGCTTTCCAGGCTTGTTCATTAAAGCACGAAGTGACACTCTAACAGCTCCTGTGTGTAGATCAGACTCTGCTTTATGAAGCAGAACAGCTGTGTTGGTATTACAGGGACCACCGCAGTGCAGTGCTTAGGGGTGTGATTAACTGAGCTGAGGACACAGCCACTGCAGAGCCGAAGGGCTGAGCCCACAGGTACTGTGGCTCCCCTGACTAATATCAGAAAGGACGCTGGGTGTCTCAGGGGCTCCAGTCCAGAGAGACTGAGTTTCAGCATAAGGCAGTCAATATCTTTGAGGATATGGCTAGAAGTAGGATAGGGAGTGGCTGGGTCTTCTGGAAAAGACTTCATAGTCATCTTCTTGCTAGTTTTATCAAAGTAATCTTGCTTACCTGCCTTGGGTCCATGGGGGAAAGCATTCCTAACTCTCATTATTGCCAAAATAACAGCGACCATTGTAGTGAGTGGTCAGTAAATGTAACTAATGTGCCACAAAATATGGTGAAGGCCTGGTATGAACTGAATTCCCTTCCCTCAAAGTCTTAGGCTGAAACTCTAATCCTCAGTGGGACTATACTTGGAGACAGGGACTTAAAAGAGGTACCTGGGTCAAATGAGGTTACAAGAGTGGAGCTCTAATCCAGTAGGACTATTATTAGCTTTATAGGAAAAGGAAGAGGCCCCAGAGGTCAGTTCCTCTTTCTCCATTTTGGCACAGAAGGGCCGCGGAAGGTCACAGCGAGACAGTAGGTGCCCACAAGTCAGAAAGAGAGGCCTTACCAGGCACTGACCCTCCTGGCACCTTGATCTTAGACTTACTTCCTCCAGAATGTTGAGAAAATAAATTTCTGTTGTTTGAGCCATTGACTCTGTGATGTTTTGTTATGGAAGCCTGCGCAGATTAATGAAGGGTTCTACATGACTTACCTACGCCTCACAGCAGACTTGGGAGGCGTGAACTCTTATTTCCGCCCCATAGAAAAGAACAATGATGCTCAGAGAGGCTAGGTCAGTGGCGGTGGGCCTTTGGCAGCAGGCATGCAGCGCCCTGTCCGTCAGCGTGCTAGCCTAGTCACCCCAGCAAGGCCCCGCCCAGCTGCCAAGGACCGGATAACAGTGTTGGCACTGTGCAAAAATAAGTGGGATTGAGGTTGTAGTTTGAGCACATTGTCTCTAAAAAGCCTCCCACCACTGGGCTAGGTTAATTAGCATCAAAAATAGAATTTAAACCTGGCAGCTTTTGTGGTCTTGAACATTGTGAGTCAAGTTTCACCAAAGAAAATCAACAGACACCATTTTCTTGTCCCAAATGGCCTGCCGAGATGTCACATGTCCCCATGACCCAGTGAGGCAGTAGATAAGTGGAATTACCACACATTTACATTTACTGAGTGATTTGAGTTATCATCCATTTATACTTATCAAATTCACATATTATTTCTCCCTCTACTTAACAAAGATATTTGTTTCTCAGATAGAGACTTTGGTCACATATCCTGGATTAACTGACTAAATGTATTCTGATGGGAAACTAAGATTCTCAGGCAGTTCATGATGATGGAGACACAGATAGCTGTGCTCCTGAGGTCTTTCAGTGGCTGTTGGTATATTTATGAAAGGAAGCTCAGCTGTGTGAACACTATTATTCCAGAGAGGACTGGACAAGATTGACTTGTAGACTACAGAAAATTCTTGGCCCAGGTTCTTACTTATTTTCCTTTCCTGGAGACTGATGCTAGAGTACCCTAAATCCTTGGGCAGAAACAGATCCCCAGGAGATACTGCTCTGATTGTTCCAGTTTGGGGAGACTTGCACATTCACTGCGGGAGACCCAAAAGGGCCTATTCATTGCCTCTCTCCTCAGCTCTAGAAGAAATTTTTCTCAAGTTAGAAACGTATGTATATGCCTTTTATTTTGCTTTGAAAGACTGTCACTAGAGGAGATAAACTGTTTTGACTGTATCTCCTTAGACATAGGAAAAGATAAGTGAGATACACTTATTATAAAAAACTCTCAGTCTGTAAGACCAAATTCACTGTTTCCCAGCACATGGCCCTGCATTGACCAATAGGACAATTGCGGAATGGAAAGAAGGACTCAGATAGATTTCTGGTCCTGGGTAAACGGAACTTCAGAAAACTTGATGTATGGCCACAAGAAATGAACAGACACAGAGAGTGTTTAGATGTTCACTCCCTCTTACTCGTGTGTTTGTTTAAGTAGTAACTCCCGGCCAGAATGTCTGTGACCAGGAGCCTGCAGCTTGAATTTTAGCCATCTGTGATCTAACAGAGTGTATTTCTGTGTCTCTAATAAAACAATAGGAGTTGTTTACAAACCTTAACCCAATAGAAGTTTTCAGGGACTCGTTTCTTAACATGTCTTATTTTTTCCTAGTATTCAGGTATGCCTTAATCCTTGTACCGTTGTGACACTGGTGGTCAAATATTTGAATGCTGCAGCTGAGAGGGAGCCAGGGGGAAACATAAGTCAATCCACTAATTTTACATTTGAAGAAAATCAGCTGATTTATCCAAGGTTACATACCTGTTAGGCTGGAGACTGAATCCTAGATGTTGTGATCCTGGAAACTCCTAATTTTGCTTTTAAGCTTGTAAAGGTGTAGTTGCTTGCATCCTTTGAAATCAAGGTATCGTCTCTAAATACCGTGGGAGTTCGGTCTCATCCCAAGATGAATGTGTAATTGTCTAAGGCCTAGTCTGTTATTCTGTCAAAGTTTCATCCCAGGACTCAGCAGGAAACCAGGTCTAATTTAAGCCAGCACAAATGATGTGATTTTTTTTTCCTGGTGAAGAGCATGACAAGTTTCCGAAATAACGAGCTCTACTCACTGGACTTCTTTTTGGCTTGGGCATTGTACTCTAGAATCATTCTCACTAATACCCTCGAAGGAGCTGCAGTGTTACACATAGCCTTTCAGAGCCATGTCTTATTATAAGGCTCATTCATTTCAGTTATGCGTAAGCACGTTCCAGCAGAAAGAGGAGTCTGCAGTATTGTGTGTGTGTCCCACTAAAAGCGGGGTAGTGCACTGAGGTTTGAGATCATATGAAAGTGCCTCATTTTTATGGAAACCCTCTCTGGCCTGAGGCACTTTTCTCATTACAACCCTTCCTCCTGCGATCTCCTGCTATAAAGGGAGTTTATGTTCATTCAAAAATATCAAAAGATAGATCATTTATTAATGTCAGGCATTTGAACAGCTGGTTGAAATGGAGGTGTGAAGTAACTGTTCCTATAAACTTTTCCATCTACAGGAAGAGGCAAAGCCCTTTGTGTGATCCAATCCCTGCGCTGGCACACAAATGCCATTACTTCTTCCTGAACACTTTCCTTTATGTGTCTGCTGAGTGATCCAAATAATGGTTCTTGATCTTTTGGGGCTTAGGCTCTGCATTTTATCTGGTGGGAGCCATAGACCTGACTCTCCACTGCCCCATGCATGTGGGTATACACACCTAATTTTGTTCTTCATTTCAGGAAGTTTAATGACCCTCTGGAGTTAGTCGAGGGTCTCAAAGTTAAGAAACACGGGTTCATATTAACTTTCTTTTTACTAGACTTGAGAACTTTCAAGTTTTGAGGAAATCACATTTGAATTTTTACTTGAGGCTTAAACTATAAACACTGATCAATACCTGGTGATAGTTCATAGCAAATCTAATCATTTTTTTTTCAGTTCTTCCTGCATGCTGGGCAGATACTCTGTCACAGATGCATCTCCAGTTCTTATCAAACGTTCTTTTAAGGCATAGTGCATATGTCATGCCAGGCAACCTGGGAGTGTCCAAGGTGTCCTTACACAGAAGCATACATCCTAGTTAGGGACATTACAGTGGTTAACTGAGCAGAAAGTGGCATACTACGCCATAGAGGGTCTAGAAGTCAAAGGAATCTCCTTGGGTCAGAGCACTCAAGACAGTCTTTGCAAAAATAGTAGGAAATGACTGCCTTCTTGATGCACAAATAAACTGGGTATAAGAATGGAGAGAGACCTGGGAGAAGAAAGAAGGATATTTGGAACAAGGAAATACTGTCTGAGGAAAGTTGTTGGGAATACTGTCAAGTCAAATGTCAAGAATATGGATAGCAATAAGTATACGCTCTAAATATGTCCTATTACTACACATTATCTGACATACATGTTCAAAGCTGGTGGTAGTGCTGACCTAATTCTAATGAGAAGGCCTGGTTACAGAGTCACACTAAATGGGCCACAGTTTCTGTTATACATACAGGCATCGTTTATGGACTGACGTTTTGTGTTCTCAGCTAAAAGATGTGCTAATTTTAATTTTTTTCTCTATGATTCTGCTCAAAGTTACATTCTGTGTATTAGAAACTTTTAATAGGACACTCAGACTTCTACTTCAATCTGTCTTCTCTCTTCTTAATAGTATTTGTTATGCCCTACATCTACATGTCCTCCCAAACTTCATGTGCTTGTAAGTGGGGCTTTTTGAAGTGACTGCATCATGTGTGTGTGACACTGGATTAATCCACTGATTGGTTTAGCATCTGGGTACGGGTGATAGACTTACTAAAGAGGGATGACCCACTCTGGGTATGGATCTTTCTCAAAGGGAAAAATGAAGGAAATCTCACTGCTTCTTATCTGCCATGCTATATACTCTTTCTCCTCTGCCATGCCCCTCTGCCATGCCACCCTTCCTTGGAGCCAGCTGTCTATGGATTGGAACCTCTACAAATTGTGAGCTAAAATAAACCTTTCTTCCTTTAATTCGTAGGTGTTGGGTAATTTTTCCCAGCAATGAGAAAGTAAGTAAGACAGATTTTGGTACCAGAGAAGTGGGGTAAAAACTGTGCTGCTACTTGGCCATGTGGTTCAAGAGTCTTTGGAAGTGGTTTGGCAGGAAGAGTTTGGTAAGGATTGGAGATGTTTGTTGATGAAGTAGCCCTGGAATTCCATAAACTGAGCTTGGGGTGCGATTCTGGTCAGAGTTCAGAAGCCCAGAATCCTTACAGAAATTTTTGGTAAAGACCAGGCTCAATTAGAAAGAAAGATTGCAAGTTCTGTGTGTTTGTTATGTTGTGGCAGGAAATTTGTTGGCATTTTTCTCATATCCAGAGATGTTGCAGGAGACTGAGATTAATGGCAGCAGATTAATTAATCTGCTGGAAGAAATTTCAAAATAGTCTACTGTTAAGGAAGTAATACGGCTACTACAGGGGTCTTTTAGTCAACTGCATCTCGAGTTTCAGGAGCTTAAGGAACATTTTTCTTTGGGATTGGGTTTATAGTGCTCAGCAATCTGGCACTCGACCCTTACAGCCAAGAGAGAAGGGAGCCTGCCTACTGGTCCAGCTGGTGGCAGAACTTGGCACCATCCTTGTGGAGTTGGGTTTAGGTGCTTGCAGAATGCAAGAGTTGTGGGGTCAGAAAAGCCTGCACCCAGATTTCAGAAAAAAGACCTGGGAGGCCAGATAGTGAGCCTCTGAAAGGGCAATGTGAGAAGCTTTGAATGTGAAGTGAAAAATATAACAAAGATTCCAGAAAATTGACAAAGCTATAAATGTGGATTGTAATTGAGCAAAGCTATGCACAAGAGAGAGGCCATGAGGGCTACAATCGTTGACAGTATCGTAGAGGCAAGACCTCCTAAACCCTTTGGAGTTCACATCTTGCCACAGATTTCCCAGGTGCTGGACATAGGACTATGAGATTTAATATTTGCCCTGTTCAATTGTGGTCTTGCTTAGGTCTCGTTCTGTTTTATCCTCCTATTTCCACCTTTTGGAATGGGAATGTTCATGTTGTGTTATTGTATTTTGGAAGCCTTTAACCTTCTTCTGATTTTCACGGGGCTTGCATCTAAGAGTTTGCCTTAAATTTTAGAGGAGAATTTGAACTTGGACTTTATAGCAGCGATGGAGCCATTGAGACTTTGGAGATTCTTAGAGATGGACTGAATGTATATTGCATAAAGGATATACATGAGTTTTTTTTGGGATCCAGGGCCAGAATGTTATGGCTTATATCTAGATGTTCCCCCAAAGCTTCATGTGCTCATGGAGGGAAGTGGAGATGACTGGCTCAAGAGTGTATGATAATAAATCAGCCTGCTGACTGGTTTAGTGCTGCTCTGGGCATGGATGGTGGGCTTCTAAAAGAGAGAAGCCCCATCCTGGGTATCAGTGGCATGAATCAATAGGCTTGCAGCCCAGATAAAACAAAAGGAAGAGAACGAGGAAGCCTTGCAGCTACGCACCTGCCACATCATGTTCTAGTTCACCTCTGCCTTGCCTTCCTGCCATGCTGCCCCGCCTTGGAGCCAGGCACAGACTATGAGCTAAAAATAAACCTTTCCCCCTTTAGTTTGTGGGTGTCAGCTATTTTGTCCCAGCAATGAGAAAGTAACTAATAAATTATTGTTTCTATGACTAATAGAAGAAGAAGTTAGATTTTTGTGTATTTAAATGTGTATACCACTGTATTTTCCTATCTACATATGCTAGTAAATGTGCAAAAATATTTGTCTGTAGGCAAGACAAGAGTCTGAAGGTTTTATTTTAAAGTGTTGGCAATGGTTGACTCTGGGGACAAGGTTTGTAAGGTGGGGATAATAAGAAATGAACTTTGTCTTTACCCTGCACACTTCTGCATTGTTTGAACTTGTGTAAGTATATACTGTTTTTGTAATTAAAGAAAAGGGGGAAAAAAGGAAAGAAATTAAATTTGACATACCTCCAAGTAATATAAAGCCCTTTCATCCTTTTGAAGCTAGGAAGAACAACAATGGGGCCTCAAGGGAAATTTATTGTATCAAAACCTGTGCTCTCTCTCTCCCCCTCTTTTTTAATCATGTATTGAGGCATCTTGCCTTGGATTGCTGGTAGATTTGATTTGTGTAAATATGCATATCTCTGCTAATAATTTATGGTAACTGAAAGTGTTATTAGTTAGACTGGCATCTCATCCACACAGCGACCTGCCTGTGTGCTTCCTGATGTTAGATCCCATTGCTTTCGGTGCAGTTTGAACTTTCTAACCGATGAGTTGATTTCCTCATAATCTCTCTTTTACTCTATGCCAGAGACAGCGAACCCTTTAGAGACTGAGCGCCCAAACTGCAGCTCCCAAACCCATTTGTTTATCACAAAGTGCCAACAGTACAATACACCTGAATACTGACGTTGTAGTTTGTAAACAAAACAAAACCTCACACATTTGGCATGCCGACAGCGAACTCTGCATGTCCGCTGGGGTTCACTGCCACAGGTTCACTGGGGTGTTTCCTGTCCTGTGTTGTGGGGCCAAAGGACAAGCTAGAAAAAGAATAAATAAAATGTGACATTTTTTGTATGTTGGAGCAGAGCTCCAACTTTCCTTTTTTTTTTTTTTTTTTTTTTTTTTGCGGTATAGGGGACTGAACTCACAACCTTGCACCTGTCAGGCAGGCGCTTAAGCCACTGAGCCAAACTCCTGGTCCTTCAACTTTCCTTTTGGGTTCTAACCACTACAACATTATATCCAGAACTTGCCACAAATTCTTAATGTGCTAGGAGCTAGCTAGTCACAGAGAGCCTGCACTCAGCACATGAGAGGCATAGCGTATTCACAAAAACAGAGGAAAGGACACAGGTTAGCAATTCCTCTATTGTGGTCAAACACATTTGGGAGAATAAATTTTTTGCATAATTACATTATAGCATTAAGGTGTAAAACAGCAGGCAAAATTGCACATCTAGTGTAATGACTACTCTGTAAAATCACACATTTAATGAAAAAATGGCAAGAGTGCAGAAATACCATCAAACGCTCTAAGAGGAAGGCAGGAACATGAAAGTTCTATTTTGTCAAAATTGCATTGCTTCAGGAAATAAGAAATAAGATTAGGAAAGACTAACCGCATGCGCTTTAGTATAAGAGTGATGCCTGGTGGTAACGTTGCAGAGCAGCGTTGCCTAGTGGTTAAGGGCATGATTTCTGCAAGTTCGGATACTGAATCTTGCACTTATGCACTGTGTGACCTTGTATACGTTACTTAGCGTCTTTGTCCTTGAGTTTCCTAATCTATAAAATTAAGCTAGTAACAGTGACTACCTCAGGGGACTGCTGGGATGTTGAAAGAGCTCTGAACATGAATTTGTTACATAGAAAGTATCATAAGAAATATAAATTAATGAATATTGAAAGCTCTGATTGAGTGGGTTTCGGGGTTCTGGCTTAATCCTCAGACCCTTGTAAGAGGTTTATGATTGTTCCCATTTCTCAAATAAGGACAGTGAAGCTCAGAGAAATCAAACCATGTGCTCATTGTGGTGTGAGGAATAGGAAAATCAGACAGTCCGACCCCCAAGGTCCATGCTGTCAGCTATGATCACCCAATAGATGTGTTAAAGAAGAAATCCAGGCTCACCTCAATCCGTAGTAAAAATATTGTAGGCTCACTGGGTGTGGGATTTCTTTTGGGAGTGATAAAAAGTTCTGGAACAAATAGCAGCGATGCCTGTACAACACTGTGAATATTTTGAATGCTCTTGGGTCCTATATGTTAAAATGGTAAATGTTGTTATGTATGTTTTACCATAATAATAAATAAGGTTGTAGTAGAAGGATGAGTTGCTCCCATGCTATGAATGGTGCGATGAATTCACTGTTCATTACTGGGAGCACGGAGTAGCAGTCTATCTCCTTGAGTGTGACCTCACTGAGATTTTTCCAGCATTATTCAAAAAACAGTCAGTGGAAATTTAGAGTTTGACAAAATTTCCCGGTGGCAAGCACAGAACAGCTGTCCCTCCTATAAGCTGAGAGGCATAATTGTACTCTCCTCCCTGATAATAGAGTTTCTTGTATATTTTAAGCACTAAAGTGAGAAAGCAGAGTCCAGGGGGATTTTGTTTTCAGTGAATAATAATTTTAAAAACATTAAGGCAATGTGAAGAGAAATAAAATTAAGGAAAAATATTAAGAAATACAAACCAAGTATAATTTGTTTTTGTCTTTATTAAAATGTTTGAGGAGCCCATTGTCCAGTCGCTGGATAAGAAAAATTATACCTTTCAAATTCTTCGTTGTTGGTCACTATTAAAGTTTTGGGAAAATTTAATTCTTTAGCAAAGAAAAGATAATAATTGCCAATACACGTGATTGTGTTGATTTAATTGTCAGTCAAAATGGTTGGCCCTTTAATAAGTTGGTAACAGGAGGCTATTAAGGGATGTCTGGGTTGGGAGTTGACTTCTTAGGGTTAGTTTGTTTTGCTGGACAATACTGAACCCAAAATACGAATATCAAACTGAATCATAAAATTTACATCAACAATCCCAATCATAAAATTACTAGAGAGATGTAAATGACCTGTTTCCTTGTTCCAGCCATAAAGATGAGAATAAAGCCATCTGTTTTATTTAAGAACTGGTATCATCCACAAATACCTTGAGACACTCAAAAACATTTTTATTTTATGATAAACCATTGCAAATATAATTTGTCAAAACAGATTCTGATATAATACCTAAAGTGTATTTTTCTCTTCCTACCCGCAAAAAGCCAAAACAATGGAATATACTGCTGTTGCCACAAATACAGAGTGTGATCAAAACATATGGGGAAGAGTGAAATTTTTAAAAAGTGTTGCAATAAAAGACACATTGCCATTAATCCCCTCAAAATGCCTCCCTTCCCTTCAAAGATGTTTATCCCGTCATTCTGGCCACTTCCAGCTGTTCTGGTAGCCCTCTTTCACGATTATCTTTAATTATATTGTCATACCTGCCTAGATGTTCTGAATGGTTTCGCAGTGTTTACCTTTTATGACCATTTTGACTTTGGGAAAGAGTCAGAAGTCACACAGCGCCAGATTTGGTGAATAGGGCGGACAAGCACTCTTTGTAATATTTCCATGAGCCTGCTTCTCCCTCGGATGGCACTTGGTACCAGCATTCACTGTATCTTTGATCGTATCTCTAAGACCCTCTGGGAACAGGACTTCAGAACCTCTGCAAAAAGTGGCAAAAACAGTAGGATAAGTGGGTTTAATATGAACGTAAATATCTTGGGGGGATTAATGGCAATCTGTCTTTTACTATACTACATTATTTTATTTTCAGTTTAAACATTAGCCGTATTTCTGATCACGCCGTGTAAATAACTGGCGGTGGCATCTCAGCTTCAGCCCAAAACGCAAGGCAACTTCACAGAGATCGTCACCATTGCTGTCTGAACCACAGTTTTATTTCCTGACAACTGTTACCAGAGGAGATTGATGGGGTGACTTCATAAACTACTCAGGGCTATGGTTTCAAGGAATCATATTTGGTGCTGGGGAGACACAATGCTGTTTTGTTTTTGTTTTTAGCTTCACAATGCTGAAGGGACGCTGCAGATGTCAAGATGCCAGCTAGATCTTCCCAGGGACTTAGAGTCACAGCACCCTCTGCTACGAACATCATCAGGCCAAGAGATAAGGCTTATGGATTCTCCTTTCGAGGACCCCATGCTACTTCTAGTGTTTCTTCCTATTTGAGCAGGTTTGGAAATTTTGGGGATAGAGGGAACAATGAAACTCAACATTCAACATTTCTATGAAGGATGTAAAACAAGGTTCTTTAGAGATACTTGTTGTTGCTGATGTTATTTTAAGTCTTAGTAGACTTAGAAACGTGAAAGCCTTAATTGAATCCAATAAAACTGATCATTATCTTAAAAAAAAATAAGTACACCGACACTGCCATCGTAAAGTCAGCATCATTATTTTTGTAGCATATGAAAGAGAAAATGGATCTCTGTAGAAAATAAAGAACTAATGATTTACAAGCCAAAGAAAATCTCATTTTCTACCTAGAAGGGTGAACTCCAGGGGCAATTCCTTGAGAAAGTTCTGTGGCCTCATCCTTTTTTTTTTTTTTAGTAAATGAAAACAAAATAACTATTGGACAAAGGGAGACACAGAAGGTATTTACAGTTGTTGTTTTCTCAAATAACTGAATGAAATAATTGCTTCTCCCCAGTCGTATCTTATAACCAAATCCAAGCAGAGGCTGCCCCACCTCCCCGGTCACCCCATTTTATACACAGGGATCCTATTGTCTACTTTCCCTAAAGCTGCTACTAAGTTCAGACGTGAACTGGCAAAGTATACTTGGGAAGTAGAGAAGAGTTCCAGGCTGGAATGTGATAGTTTTAATTTCCTATTGCCATGATAGGGGGACAGGATGGCTCATTCAGTTGTCATGCTGTTTGGATAATCTTGCAGATAAATGACAAGCAATATTTCCTTCCATTTACTAATGGAGTAGTCAAGAACACAGCCCCTTAAAGAAAGGGCAGTGTAAGCTATGAAACAGTCCATGCTGAAGAACGGTTACCATTTATTCCAAGAAATGTACCTGAGGAGGAGAGCTCTCGTTTTCGCTTACTTGATTTCTCTCATTCATGGATGACAAATCTTGTGTTGAGAAGATAGCATTTTATGCCTCTGGAAGTTTGGATCGTTGATTTTATTGAGCATTGTAAGATGTCCTGCCTCTTGGGATTTCTCAGATATTAGTATGATCTAGATCTTAATGTGGTGATGACAGTCTGTGCTAGAAACATAGCATATTTCCTAGTCTCTTGAAAGTTATGCTTCAATCATATTGGAACTTGTGCTTTTCATTCAAATAACATGAGATATATCAGCAACAGAGTTTTACTATTTTGTCATCAAAATTGAGAACATGGTAGCATTCATTCAAAGTTGCAACTTCTCACCTCTTGAGTTTTGCCTTCTGTCTTGATAAATAATATTTGGTGTTACAGATTCTCTGATGATCCCAAAACATCTTCTCTATGTTAATAGTAATATGGAATGAAGTGTTCCTTATTAAATAGTGTAGTATAAAAAGAAAAACATTTTTTATGGTGAAAAAGGAGGGAGGAGGAAGAAACATGTCATACTCAAGACAAGAGAACCATGTGTTAGCACTGCATGTAGGTTGTGCTTTTCTGGCTCTGGAACTGTGTGGTCTATACTTTGGGAAAAGACAGAGGGAACTAGGCATGAAACTGCTTTGCAAACTGTTTTGTATTTGTTTGCAAGAGAGTAAAGTGCATTTTTAAGAACATACTTCCCTATGTAAACTGCATTATTGATTTGTAACCTCAGTGTCTTGGACATTTCTCTCTTGGCTCTTTCTATAGAATAATAATCCACAAATTTTTGATCTCAGGATTTCCTACACTTAAAAATTATTGAGGACCCAAAGGGCTTTTGTTTAAATATTTACTATATTGCAGATTAGAAGTGTGAAATTTCAAATATATTTATTTTAAAAATAATGAATCCATTCCATACATCTGAGGTATTTTATGAACCACAACAACATTTTCCAAAACAAAAAGAATTGGTAGGAGTGTTTTACAGTTTTGCAGGTCTTTTAATGTCTGGCATAACAGGATACTGCTGGATTCTTTTATCTGTTTCTGAATTCAATTTGTTGTTTATGTTTGTTTTGGTTGAAACATAAGAAGAAAATCTTGTCTGACAGTGATGTGTAGCTGTAAAAGAGATGACTCTGTTATGCTTTTTCTTCATAACTGTGAGTAATCTTTGATACTACACCAAAACTTGGCAAGCAGTGGTGTGTTCAAAGCTATCTGCACTATGAAATCTGAAACTCTATCAATTAATGTTTTATGCTCCTTTAGATAAAATCTGTTGTTCCTTCTTGTACTTAAAATAAGTCTTTTATCCATGTAAGATTTTGTGATATCATACTCTGATTATGCAGAAAATATTAGTGCAGATTGTGATGAATAAACTAAGGGTCAACTTGAAACACCCAGCTGAACTGAGTCAGCTTGGTGCTGGGTGTGGAAGGCCCACCTGAGGACTGTTACCAGTAGCATAAAGATAGAACTGGAAGGGAAGATGGGGTGTTGTTGATTCTCCTAGAGAAGCTTGTTGTGCTGGTTTTCCTGATATGAACTCAGCTGCTCTCACTGTCAGAGGAACTCTGGTCCTCACTGTCACTAAAGATGTCTGTAGTTTTCTTTGAGGGAGCTCTGGTGCTTACAATGAGCGTTGCTCCCTAGCTCCAGTGCAGATCCCTCAGCACAGCTCCTTCATTCCACTGGTGCAGACTTTCTAGCTTCCACCACTGACCTTTGGACCTTCTCAGTGCAGATCCTTGGTACAGGCTTGCATGAGACATTGTTGTGGGTGCTAGGCCTCCAGCTGGACTCATAGAGGACATTGGGCTGTAGGTCTTCAGTTGATGACATTGCTGTGAGATCAAGGCCCTCAGCTGGATTCTTTGGATCTCTACTGCATGGACAGATCTTCCACACTCTGCCCCATTTGACTTTTTGTGTGAATATTAAAAAGTAACTTCCAAATGTTGACACATATAAATGCATAACATCAAAATTATGTTTATTAATGTGAGCCTTTATTGGAAGTATTTAAAGTCACAGACACGATTTTTCTAGAAATCCAAATTTTGTTCAAAAGCTCAAATTTGGTTAGGGCCAGTAAATACTGTGACTTTTTCTCCTTGAAACATTTCATCTACTTTAATATAGCAAATAGATGACAAATACTCGAGTCTCAATACTGTATTTTGCTGAATGGTCTTTCAAGTGAAAACTGTGTTTCATAAAAAAAAAAAAAAGTTGGTCAATTCAGTTCTCCACTCAATCACCCAAGAGCTTTACCTTGCGACAGAGGTGCCACTGTGGTACACAGCAGAAGTGTGCTGTGTGACTTTGCCATGTGGTGGCACAGAATATTCAAAAGACACGTACTTCTACAAATAACTCCATGCCTTCAGGGTATCCCTAAATGCAACCTCCTCCTTTTCCTGGGTGTGTGATCGCCTTGTTCTGTGCTAACCCTGAGCAGTTTGCCATGATTACTTTTGCATCACCAGTGTAAAGGCCAACTCTGTGAAAAAGGCAATAATTTCTTGAGCTTCTCATGGTAATAGTTTTTTGGCAGATTGATTTTCCTGAAAGTCTCTTTGGTTTCTACTCTATGAACCTTCCTTTGCAAACTGATCCTCTTGAGCAATGCTTCTATTATGGTTTGTGTCTAGAGGTCCCCCCAAAGCCCCATACAGTCATGGGGTCAGCCTTCTAGAATCTGTGATTGATTCATGGTCCAATGCTGGGATTATGGGTGCCAGTTCTACATTCACGCTGTGACCTACATACAATACAAAGGACAGAAAGGGTCTTTCCTCGTGCTCCTCCCTTTTTGTTGTGGTCGCTTTTGCTGTCTTCTGCCACCATGAACTATTGCCCTCTGCCATGCCACCCTGCCTTGGAGCCAGCTGATTATGGACTGAAACCTTCACAACCTGTGAGCTAAATAAACCTTTCCTTTCTTAATTTTGGGCATTGGATATTTTGTCTCAGCAACGAAAGAAAAGTAACCAAGAGAGCTTCCTTCTGGATGACAATCTTTATGAAGTTTTTGTTCTGCTTTGTTATTAACTCCCTGAATTTAACCAAGTCATCATCTGTGCTATGCCTCCCATCCTAAATACTTTACCTGTGTGAAATGCTTGTCTCTAAGTGAATTGCTCAGTGGAGAGTCACACGGAAAAGTAAGTTATGATGGAGATTCTCTGAGAAGATAGAATATTGAAGAGCAGTGATGCACACCTTTAGTGACTAGGTAATATTATTTTGATCTAATTACAGTGGCATAATATTCCTCAAATGTTGAAACGAACAGCTCCATAATATTCACACCATGCTATATGACAGATGGCAAAAACTGTTTTGATTTTCCCCAATATCTCAGGAGCAGTGAGTGAAGCCTCCGCCTACTACTTTATTTTTGCTCTTTGTCATCTCTGGTCAGCCTGACAGCACACCAATTTTTATTTCTGTGATGTTCTGTGGATGACTGTGTTTTCAATAGCTACTTAATATAAAAATAAAATGTGCAGGTCCCATCAAATAAACTAATTAAGGCTTAGAAAGTGTCAGAATCCAAAAGTCAGGAAGAACAGATTAGGCACTGGGTGTAAGAGTCACACAGACCTGACGACTAATGTGTTGCCATGGCAATGGGAGAATCCATGTCCCTCAGCTGGGCAAATAGTTAACAGTAATTTTTGCTGGGTCAGAGAATTGGGAAAAGTGAGAACCACCTTCTTCTATGCAAAGAAGTGTTCTCTCCTTTTTAACCAGACATTTTCTGAAGTATTAGTAAATACCTGATACAAAATTCCAGCCAAATCAGGATGAAGGTGAAGCCTATGGTCCCGGGGAAGGTCCTTGTCATGTAAGGAAAAAGGCATCTGATGCTGTATTAATTAATCCTCTCTGAAATCAGAGTGGGAATACATGTGTTTCCTATGCCTTTTGTGTTGTGTGAAATGAATGCCTACTGAAAACTGGATGCTGGCATGTTTTATTTATCTCTTCTGTTTATGATTAATCATCAAAACCGACAAAGAATTTCTGTGTGTGATCATCAACACTGTCTTGTCACATTTGAAATTAGAATTTTCCCGAGTGCGGTGTCACATATGCTCTGACATGGCTACCGAAGAGATTAGATGGAACCTTGCTTTGTGCTTTGTGGAAGTTTGTCATTTAGCAGAAGGAGAGTGTTGATGTTAGCATCTATTTTCCCAAACATGCCTCTCAAGCACAGCAGGTTCCCGAGCTGGTTGATGCATAATAACATCTGATCCAATAGAAAAAAAGAAATAGCAAACCCATTTAAAGACAAATGAATCTCCATCGTGCATAATGGGATGAGTGATAAATTGCAAAATGGACAACAAAAATATCTTCTTTCTCAGGAGTTTCTAGTATGAAATTCCATACTTTTTTTTTCTTTTTTTAAAATCTCTCCTTCTCTTTGTCCAGCTTTCTCAACTAATTCCATGATGTCTTTTTGGTAATGGTTTTTGATGGTTTGCTCTTAGTAAGTGCCATGATGTGATATTATGACAAAATTAAAATATGAACATGCAATTTTAATACAAGGGCATTAACAGAAATGTCATCTCTAACAAATTAGGGACTGGAAAATCTGCTCTGTAGCCACAAAATTATGCTCATTTTTGCCTTTTTCCATGACTTACACAAACAAACCTCATGATGTAGATGTCTGTGGGTTAGCTTTCCAGTTGAGAGGCAGGTGACAGGCTTCAGTGGGAAAACGGGGAGAGGAAGATTTCTGTTTGTTTGTTTCAGATGAAGGATTTCTGGCCTGGGGCAGTCCAGATGCAGCTGCTGTCAGTATTGAAGCAATGAGACTGTTTTTCCAAAGAGATCAAAAAGAGGAAATTCTGACTGTGATCCACTATATCAAAGAATGGGGGCGCAGTGTAAAGGAAGGGAGAGTAGAAAGTAGAGGGAGGAGGGAGAAGGAGGAGGAATAAAGGAAAGTGCTGTTGCTAATTCTCGTGGAAATTATTTGCTGGGGCTGCCACTTTCGAACCAGAACAAACTCTTTATTGATCTATTTTCAAGACAGATGCTTACAGAGGAAACTAGTGCAATTCTTTGCCATAAAAGTGGGAGGAGCGGTGGTGTGCCTACATTTTTTGAGAGCAAGAATCACACACTTTAATTGTGGACAAATTCAGAACAGGCTCACAGGGCTGGGCACGGTGGCGCGCGCCTGTAATCCCAGCACTTGGGAGGCAGAAGCAGGATTGCTGGGAGCTCCAGGTCAGCCTTGGCTACAAGGTGAGTTCCAGGCCAGCCTGAACTGCATAGTGAAACTCTGTAAGAAGAACAGGCTCACAAAGAGTGCTTGGTTTCTTATTTTCCAATTATATTGGTTCTATTTTTACATCTTCACTTTTCCATTGTTTTGTTTCTCTAAGGACAAATCAGGAGTAAACAGTTGTCTGCCCTTGTTGGTGTCTGGGTAAAGGTAGCCTGGCTAGTGTGACTTTTTGTGTTCCTACTCAATATGGTGCTTGATATGGGTGAAATTGACTTTTATATTCTATGGTGTGGATCATTTTCTCTGGACAATTTCAGTATATGGAGAGGAAGTCTCTTCTACAAACTGCCATTTCCTAGCCATTTATTCTTTACTTCTTCCATTAAAAAACTAAGTACAATGAATGGTAGATGAAAATGACAAAAATAAATAAACCCGAGGAGTTGAGCAGAATGGCTCTATGGATTTACTGGTTCATGAAAAAAGTGTTTCTTGGGTGCATTGTCCATGTCAGCCCCGAGTGCAGCCCCTGCAGGTAAGCAATGCTGTAGAACCATCCTCAAAGCACACAGCTCATTGAATCAATGAGAAAGCACCTATTCTCGCATGTTGATGTTTTGGCTAAAGATGCATCTGGAATATAGCTTAACTTATTGCCTGTTCTATTCTTCTTGAAGATGTTTAGAGGGGACTGTGTGCATATGCAAAAATCATCAAGAAAATAAAGTAGAAAAATATTAACTCATTCTATTAGAAATAGGGTCAAATTATTTGCTTTTGTAACACATGCTGTAGTCTGGACCCAAGAAAAAGTGTCATCATGTGTTATCAAAGTGTTACCAGACTGCATGGGCATGGTTGGGTACCACTGCACAGAAATGCCAAACTGGTAGTCAGGGTAGCTTTCCTCTGTGTCTGTAATTGGGTACCTTTCTAAGAACTAAAAGA
The DNA here is from genome assembly GCA_004363535.1 of Dasyprocta punctata. NCBI lineage: Eukaryota > Metazoa > Chordata > Mammalia > Rodentia > Dasyproctidae > Dasyprocta > Dasyprocta punctata. The sequence continues at coordinate 84,227 of RJWM01001318.1, read as the reverse complement.
ATTGTCCTGAAATTGCAGTCTCAACTATGGCAGCTGATTGTTTCATGTAACAATTTAAATGTAATGACAGTTTAATATTTAGTTTCTCTTTCATACTAACTTCATTTCAAATGCTCAGTTGCCACATGTGGTTAGTGACTACCATATTGGACAGAGATTTATAAAGAACATTTTGACCATTCTAGAAAGTTTTACTAGACAATATTTTTCCAGGATACATTCATTCATCCAGCCAACCATTTTTGGGTATCTTTCATGTGCCTGGCATTGTCCTGGTGATAGCAAAATGACCCTAGAATCTAGGGTCATTTGACTCAGGGTAGAAACAGAGTATGCAAATAAGACCAGCTGAGGATGTGGTAACATTAATGAAGGTTAAGGACAGGGTTGCTAGCATATGTGGAAGAAGAGAGCAGCTGAGGGGATGACATTTGAACTGAAAGCTGATGCAGGAGAAAGATCCAGGCCTGATAACACCAGAAAAACAGTATTTGGGGCACAAGGACTTGCAGGAGCAAAGACATGGAGGTGGAAAGCAATGAGGCTTTTCCTTCTGTAGCCCTCCTCGTGCACAGAGCTGCAGGGACGTGGAGGGGTGATGGCCACTGTGAGACCCACACCCCTTTACCCAGGTCACCAAATTGGGCGGTCCTCACCAGGGTGCCTTCCTTTCTTTACATCTGGGCTCTCTTCCAATTCGTATTATAATGTTTTCTCAACTCTGACAGTAGGTCTAATCCCTCTGGCCTCAGAATGAAACTGGGAGAAACTAAAGCAGCACATTTAGCTATTATGAAAGCTAGCGTTTTGGGGACCTGACATTCTCTATTTGATTGTGTTAACAACGAGCTGTGGAGGCTTCTCTGTGCTCATGTTTGTTGTTGTCTTTATCTGAAAAATTCCTTTCCAGTCCAGACCTTATTAACAGCTTGTGTAGGAAGCAGATGTCTGTTCTGAGGCATTTCCTGTCTGCTGAGCAGAGTTTTGAGCTCCCAGGTCAGCTGAATGCATGTGCTGGATTTAGGCCTTTGGGGCTTTTGAACCTCAGAGGGATCTTCACCTCCACCCAGCTCCCTTCCAAGAGCTCTGTGTGGAGCTCCTCCCTCTCTGGCCCGTAGAGCAGGGCACAGCTCGTAGCCAGTGTTTGGCCCTGTCTGTGATCCTAGAAACCCTGATCCAGCCTCTGAAGGGAGGGTAGCAATATACAATCGGACTACTAACACTCAGCAAATTCCCTGTTACATCCATCTCCTCCAGAACAACAGCAATCCTTAGAAAATGGGCTTAAGCAATTAATTTTTTTCTTCCAGTGAGAGCATCCCAAGAAGTAGGCCCGTGGCTGTCACTTCCTGAGGAAACCATGTGGCAGTAAAGTTAATAGTGCATTAAAACAGGTGCATAAAAATGTCACAATATTGAAGACAGGGCAAACAGGAAGGTCCTTTGGAGAAGGTCCACAAGGATCAGAAATGTTATCAAAAAAGTAGTTCCAGGCATTCTGTGAAGATCATTCAACAACTTTAGTTTTACATAATTCTGTCATAGAAATTTGAGAAATAATTATATTTCTTTTATATTCAGATACAAAGTTTTAGAAGGTTGCATAATAATTTTTTGCTGTATTTCCCTTTCTTATATTCTCAGTATAGAGTCGTTTAGAATAACCTAGTCATAAAATGCTAATAATGTGAACTTTTTTCTGCCAAATTTGCTTTAGTTATTGAATGTGTCACCAAACAGCATATTAAATTGATTCTTATGGTAAATAAACAAATTAAATATGAAGCCCAGAATCTATTTAGCCCATAGAGAAAACAAATCCCTACTGGTCTTTTATGAGTAGGTTTGGTTGATCTTCATGCAACCAGCAGCAAGGAGAAATGTACTTCCTAAAAAAAAAATACTGTAAAGCAAAGGTGGAAAAAATTGTGTGAAGGGTTGAATCATGTCTTCCAAAAATGTTTATGTTGAAGTCCTAGCAGCCAGTAGCTTGAGAAACCCAAAATATAAATAAAGAGCAAAATACAAGATAGATAATAGGAAGTAAAGAGATCTCTCTCAAATGGGCAGGGGAGCAAGTGATGAATGGAATGAGGAGGGACATTAGGGAAAGGGGATGGTAAAAAGAATCAAAGGAAAAAATGGCCTTCTGTAAATGACAGAGGAACAAGATTTGAAAGTAGCAGAGAGAGCTGGAGGAATAGGGGATGGAAAAGGAATTAAGATGTGTTATGTACATGTACCAACTCCCCATAATAAGTGTAATTATTAGATACTGCAAGTATATACTAATAAAAACAAAAGAAGTTAGGTCATTGTAGATACAATTTGTTTAGAGGAGGTCATATTGGAGTAGGATGGGTCCCAAACCAACATGATTGGCACCCTTCTAAGAAGAAAAAAATTAGACACAGACACGCACATGAGGAGGATACCATGTGGAGATAAAGGTAAAGACCTTGGTGATATATCTGCAAGCCAAAGAGTGCTACAGACTGCTAGTAAACTACCAGAAGTTAAGCAAGAGCTATAGAGCAGACTGTCTGCCATAGCTTCAGAATGAACCAAGCCTACCAATACCTTGATCTTTTAGCTTTCAGAGTCTGCAGCTTGTGGTTGGAACTTATAGTTTCCAGAACTATGAGACAATAAATTTTGATCTAAACTATCCAGTGTGTTGTACTTTATCATGATAGCTCTAGCAAAATAATACAGAGTGTAAGCGAGAAAACACAAAACAGTTGGTTCACTGTGACCTATCACCATTTTTACATGGTAGTGATGTATTAGCAGGAGAGAAAATCAGTGCTTACCAAGAAACCAGGGACTGGCAGTCTGTGACTGTTTACCAATATCACCATAAAAAAGAAGGGTTATTAAAGAATCTGCAATCACTGGGTAATTCAGCTCTTGACATTGATAGATGGAGCCTGGCTTTTCCTCTCTGCCAAAGCTGCTGACTGGAAAAATGTTTTATTCATGAGGTCCAGAGCAGGAAGGGATGCCAAAGGTTTAAGAATATTTTCAGAAACTCTTTGAGATGTTAGGAAGTTATCAGGGGGTGGTAAGGAAGGAAGTCGAGGCATCGCGTCAGCCCACTTGCTTGCTAAACCCTATGCAAAGCTGAAAGCAATAAGCCTGGTCTTGGGGAGCCGCCCCATTTTCTCTCCTCACCTTTGATTTTGTATTGACTTTGGTTTGAGGCTCTCTGTGTCATGTGGGATCCAGACTAAGCCAAACTGGAGGATAGTCATACTTGAAATTCTGCCCGCCCAGAGGCTGAGATCCAGAATCCTTCCTCCCGACTGGCAAGAGTCTCAGCTGAGGAAATCATTTAAATGATAGCATGGAGCTTTAGCCGAAAGTCTCAGGAGGCTCATTAACTACATATTTTAATTACCTGTTAACAAAATGGTGTTTCAAATTATTTAGCACAATAGATTATTTTCTTCCACAAGGAGAGAGGGCAGTTTATGTGTAGACAAGTTGCCAGTGTGACTCTCATCTTTTTACATAAAAGAAAAGCATTTTATATAACAGACTGAAAAGAATATTTATGCTGATTTAGGCACCCATAATGATGGAAATTCTGAGCATATAAAATAAATTATAATGAAAATGTCCCTCACTCTTTAATGCTTTTCTTGCTATCAGAGGATATTAATATTATGTAATATCTATTAATAAACTTCTAAAAATAATTGTAATGATATAATATGAACAAGAAAAAAATGTGATCAGTGTAGTTTTCAATCCAAGCATTTCTGTATTGCCAAAGAAGCATGTACCTTAGTTCAAATGAATAGTTGCTAATTTTGTGAATCATTGAAAATATAGTGGGTTAGAATGAAGAGCTGAAATATGAAATCCACCCAAGAATTCAACCAACAAACAGAATACACACAAACTGAGAAAGTTCTATGTTTCCACTGCCCTTTATGTTTGGAGAATTTCAGTCTGAAAGACCCCAAGAGCCTTCCCTTGGGTGCTGATTAGAAAAAAGTTTAAAGAGCAGACAGTGACAGGGACAGTGACTCTGAGACACCCTGTCAAGATGCATCACAATACGCCTCAATACCGTCCCCTTTCTACCTGTCAAAACCATTGATTATCTTCAATAAAGAATGCCAGTGACAGTTGCCAGAATTGTAGAATTCAGCCTAGGAACTAGAGGATGTCTGTCACTCTTCTTGAAAGAGACAAGTTGAAGCAGAATTTTACTGACTGCCTTAGACACATATTTTTGGAAGTACATTTAAATATGGCTTTGTAAAGGGTAACAATAAAAGACAGAAAAGAGAAATACCTATTAGGTTCCCAGGATCTTTTCCTAAGTTTATTGAGATTTCCAATGAAACTCAAAACAAAATAAAACAGCCAAAAATCAAGCTGAAAAATGTTGAACTTTTTTGTATTCCGTTGTTGGATAAGAGGTTGATATGACTTGTATCTAGAAGCTCCCCCAAAGACTCATGTCACCAGAGGTGGGACTTCTCAGAGGTGGCCAGATCTGGAGTGTGCAATGCTGGGCTCAAGGGGGATTTGATTACTAAATTAGCTCACTGGTTGGTTTGACATAGTTCTGGGTAGGATTAAGGGCACTCCATGCTGGATGTGAGTACCACCTGCCCTAAGGTCAAGTAGCCTGGATAAGACATACAGGAGAACAAGGGTCCTTGGTTGTTGCTTGGCACTTGCTGCTTGCTTCCTTCTGCCTGCCTGTTCTGTGATGCCCCTCTACCATGCCACCCTGCCTTGGATCTAGCCTGCCCTCAGTCAACTATGAACTGCAACCTCTATGAACTATGAGCTAACTAAACCCTTCCTCCATTAACTATGGTGTGTTGGGTATTCTGTCTCAGCAATGAGAAAATTAACTAAGACAGATGTACGTGACTACCTTGGACTTTTCAAGTCATCAGGGAATAACATGTCTCTTCATGAGTACATCTGGCCAGTCATCATTGGTCACGGAAGTTGCTCAAGGTTTGGGGTATATGGGGGCACTTAACTTGCTTGAGTATTTTTTGACCATAAATTCCTTAATTGCCTGGTATCCTGGGAGAGGAGTACGATACATGCCTCCAGTTTACAAAACCCATAAGCATGGAGGAATTCCTATTAGTAGCATTAGCAGCATCTCTAGGGCCAGCAGGGATTTTGTCCAGACCAGAGGCAGCAAGATAGTAAAGGGGTGCAGGTCAGAGGCTAAAGTGTGCCCTTGCGGGGTCCTGAGGGGCAGTTAGTCTGGTCCCACTCACCCAGTTTCCCTTTCTTCAGACCCTGGTTCTTCAGGCCTTCTCAGTGGTTCCCCAAGACTTCCACAACATCCTTTCCATATATTCCCATTCTGCTTCTACTAGCAGAGTTTCTCCCCCTACACCGTGTGTGTGTGTGTGTGTGTGTGTGTGTGTGTGTGTGTGTTTCTCTCTCTCTCTGTCTTTTTGAGACAAGTTTTCACTATGCAATTCAGGCTGTCCTTGAACTCACTTTGTAACCCAGACTGGCCTTGAACTCACAGCGATCCTCCTGCCTCAGCCTCCTGAGTGCTGGGATTACATGTGTACACTTCTATGCCCACCCTTTTTTTGTTTTTATTGCAACTAAGAAACCTTGATGAAACATTGTATTTTCATTTTGCTTGCAAAACACCAGAGGTCTCGAAGTGTACTCAGGTTGAAGCAAAGCTGTTAATTAAAACATACTACCTTAAAACAAAGTGATATTTGGTTGTTTTTCTTTATGTCAAGTTCTACCAAATCAACATGCTCAGCCAATAGTGAAAATAAAGGAGTTATTCACCATAATTCAGAATTAATACAAATAATGGGACAGAAGCAGGTAACATTTGAGATCTTACACTGTACCAATTACTGCGTTAAAAGTTTGCAAATTTTTAAAAAATGAATTATCCAAGAAATACTAAGCCAAAAGAACTGGTGTGATTCTCTTACATACCTAATTGAGGCACAAAGAGGTTATACAATTTGCTAAGCAAGATGGAGCTTGGAATTGGGGAAGCACATTCAGAATGTGTTATCCTAACCTGTGTCCACTAACTGTCCTTCTTCTGACTTTTAAAAAGCCACCCAGTTCCAAAATAGTCGTACTAAAACTTTAAAAATATTTAAAAATAGGCCTGTAAGTTTTTGTTCTTAACCAAACCAAGGGTGAGACAATCTTAAGAGCAGATCACAATTTCATAAATTTAAGCCTAAGTTTGAAAGGAGACATGCTTGTTTGTTGTTTATTTAATGATAAAAAGAAAGTGCATAATCTTTGGGAAGGTGGGTGGGGAGGGTTTGAGGAGACAGGGAAAGTGGTTTATAGTCTTTAAAATACTTAGATCTACAAAATACTTCCGCTATCGCCACTCAGAGTTGTACACGCACCCAAGTGGAGCCATTCTCTGAATAACGTTTCTCCAAGATCAAGGCATTAGTTTCAGGAAACTATGTTGTTGGAGATATTTTCTGGAAATACTTAAGCTCTGTTTCAGTCTAACCCTAAAACTGTGTTCTGCTGTTGAGCTTGCTTCATTTTGTCATTAGCCACGTGCATAAGCAGCCGCGTTTTGCAGGAGACATTTTTAATATATAAATTAATTTACTCACTTGAAATTCAAAGTAATGGGCCCTGCTTATGAGTATAATTTAAATCTCTTCAGAAGAATGATGTAAAGGATTAACAGTGCTTAAATCAGGAATAAGTATCTTGAAACATATTGGTTGGCAAGCTGTGATGGCCATTTTCAAAGACTCTCCTCATTCTTAAGACAAATGCTATGTAGTTTACTTATAAAATTTTGCATGTTTTATAAAATTAAAACATGAACTCCTTGAAGATTTTCTATCCTCAAGCTAAAACAAATTTTTCTTAAAGTTTCCTTAAAATATTAACTACTATAGTCTAGAAATATCAATGAAAGTCTTTTCACATAAAAATATTAACAAAGGTATTCTAAAAATATCAACAGAAGTTTCCCAAGAAAATACCAGATTATACTGCAAAAAATACATGTATGTTTATTTCTGAAATACATTCTACATGTATTTTATATGTATAGTCTTGTACTGTATATAATATATAAAGAGAAAGACATAAAAATTAAATAGGTCTATACACATACTTCACAAGTGTAAATGCACGTGTATTTTCAATAAAATGTTCATAAAGTTAAAATTGGCATAGTTATGATAGATTATAGCTTGTTTGCATGGTTGTTTATCGATTTTCTCTTCTTGTTACCAGTTGTACTTGCTCTTTGATCACATTACACCATTAAATCATGAGATAATTTGGAAATGTACTATTCCAAGCTGCTGCTACAGAAGCAGACTAAAGAGATTTAAGCAGTATGAAAAGAGCTATCAAACAGGCTCTGTTAATAAGAATTCACTTTTCTGCACTTGTATTTGCCTGTAGTTGTTTGATAATCAGTAAAAACACATCCATAAAAGGCCAAAAGAATGGAACAATAATCCATGATCATCACCAGTACATAAATGCCAGAGTCTGGTGTATATTAAATAGGGTTTTCTAGTGCATCTTCTATGAATGCTATTATTTCATTGTGGAAGTTTTTCTAGCTTCTACAACTTCTTCCTTCATTGTGTGATGGAAAGAGAAAATTTTTCTGAATTATTTTTACTGGTAGAAAGTAGGTAAAGAATGTAATTGCAAGTGTTTTAAAGACATCAGTAGGATGACTTGAATTGAGAATGTCCAAAGAATTTGAAAAACTCTAGTATATATAATGACATAACCTTAAAGAATTTATTAACATTCAATTTTTTTAAAGCTAAGGTTATGGGAGAAATTGGGAAAGTACTCATAAAATTGATCTACAGAATTGATTACTGGTCAACTTTGAGCTGTTTGGGAGACTCTTGACTTAGTGGGTCCAAATTAGACCACTCATCAGAAAAGGAATAATTTATGGGTAGACCATTAGTCTAACTTGATTAGCCTGCATTTGTTCATGAAATATTTACTGAATGTCTGCTATATGTCAGACTTTGTGCTTCAATGTTTTACATGATGAATGATACAGCCAATTTTTCTAGCTCAATAAGGCTTGGATTTGGTGGCTGAGAGTGATTATGATATTACGTACTACATGCAATAGTGGGATAAATAGATGGTTTCAATGCCAAGGATCTGCAGATATTTCCAGAAATAAGGAGGTGAGCTTGGGTTTAAGAGAATAAGACGTCTGCAGGAAGAGTAAGATTTGGAGGGCAGCAGTGGTTCTACACCAGGAAGCACCAGGTGCGGGTGTGCCGCTGCAGGAGACACCTGGACTACCTGACCACACAGCGAGCTGTGTGCAACTTCAGTTAGTCCAGAAATCAATCAACTCCATGTGGATCACAGTGGAATAACGAGCTCTGGCTCTTAAGGAAACGACTCCTATAACAAATAAGGAGAACAAAAAGCAAGTGAGATGAAGCTGAGAAGTTAAGCTAGAGCATAAGACCAGATGGGAAACAGCATAAATGATAATGCTAGAAATTTCAGCTGAGACAAAGGCCACATCAAGAAGATGGATTTCCTGTGGTGGGCAGAGGAAGGCCAGCAGTGATGGACAGTGTTTTGGAAAATGGTTGAGAATGTTTTGAAGCAGGAGTGGGTCTCCGCAGGCGGACATGTTTGATGATGATGAACATGAGAAAGGGGATTATTTTGAAGATAGATGGGTGTGAAACTGGGTAAAAAATGACTTTGCATTGAGATGAAATAAGGCGACTTTTCTAGAGGGTCTTCTGTCAGTTCTCCAGCAGCTTCTACCTCACATAAATTTGAGAGTTGTGATTAGGTACCCGTTACTGTCTTTTCTACCTCAACAATGCTTCTTAATTTTAGAAAAATAAATTCTTTCAAAAATTAAGTGAAATTTTCAGTGATACAAAATGCATGTGAATTGCCTAGCAAACATCCACATGCCTTCAACACAGCTTTATCAAATGTGGTTTCTACTGAATCTGCATAGGTTATTTTTTTCAGAAATAAAATACTACAGATAAGTTCTATGTCCATGTACAATACTCTCCAATCCCATCTCCTTTCTCCTTCCTGAGGGAACAGTTAGGAATCTGGTGTTCTTGGTTACTATGCATGTATATTTCAAATAATTTTCCTACACACATACATACATACTCTTAAAAAGCATATAGAATTGAACTTTGATAAGTATGTATTAATGATGTTGCAATGGCTTGTGTCCTTATTTATTTGAATTATAATTTTGAAATTTATCCATGTTGACACTAAAAAGTCCAACTGACACTTTAATAGTATTTCATTCTGTTCTATTTATTACATAGCTCATTCATATCTAACATACTTTAATGGCACACTTTCTTCTGTTGATATTTATGCTGTTTTTAAAAGTTTTGCCATTATAAACAATGCTGCTATGTGTATTATTTTACTTGAGAAAATAGAAAAAGATGTGCAATTGGATTTGCTAAGTTATAAAAACGCTCATATTCTGTTTTACTAAATATCGCCACCTTCTTCCAAAGTGGTCTTATCAATTACACCAAATTCCACCAACTAAGTTCAGAAGTTCACTCATACCAATCTGTAACTTCATTCACATACTTGTCAGACATCTACATTTGTGTCAGTTTAATGAATGCAACATGGTGTGTCAGAGTCAAGCAAGAAACTCAGGGAGACTGTGCATCTCTCAGTGGAAAACTTTAATACAAATCATCGGACAGATGAGGAAACAGCTGAGAAACCAAAGTGATGGTGAAGCAACATCCGTGACAGGGGGAGACCACTGGCTCCTCTGGCAGGGCTAGATGGGTAAGTGGAGAAAGCAGTGTGAGCAGAAGCCAGAAACTTTAACCAACTTTCTGACACTAAAACCCAGGGTGTAGGGTGGAAGACCAAGGTGCAGAGGCAAAGAGAACAGAGAGAAATATGTGGCTTCTCCCTTTTCCTGTTCTCTAACCTCCCCTTGAAATGGCAAAGAGAAACATCGAAACAACACCCAGGATTTGGAGGCAGATTTATTGAAAGTTGGACAGGCACTAGCTAGGAATCAATTGCTCCTCAAAATGTCCTGCCTTCAAGGCCAGAGAGGGAGGTTTTATGGCAATGTAAAGGGGAAGTACACAGGTAGAGTACTTGGCTGCCTTTGATCGGTTCTTACAATATGCATCATAGTGACCAGCTATGCATCATGGTGACTAGCCTGTCTGGCAGGCATGAAGCTGTGAGTTTGATCCCTGGTGCCACAAAAAAAAAAAAATTTGGCTAGAACGAGTGACTATCAGTTGTGTTGTTTCCTTGCATGTGTCTTATTTCCACTGGAGAGTTTTCCTGTTTACTGGCCATTTTTGCTCATGCATTCTTGTTTACTTGTTTTTATTCACATTTTTTCTTATTGGTTGTCCATATCTAATTTATTTTAGTGATTCTTCATGTATTCTGGATATTAATCTGTTGATTTTGTGTTGCTAATATTATTTGTGGTCTGGGATTAATTTCCTACTTTGTTTATGTTGTCTTTCGTAGTACAGAAATTTAAAATCTAATACACAAACTTGATCTTTACCTATAAAGCTAATACTTGTGTTTTATTCACAGAAATTATTCTCTACTTGGAGTTATTTTCTCTTTTAAAAGTTCTATCCTTATTTTTCATACTTAGATCTTTAATACACAAGGGGTTTATTTTGTTTACAGAGCTATATAGATATCTTTTGAAACTTTCATTATTTATACAAGCCTATTATTTAACATTGCTGTAAGTCTAATGCATTTAATCTTGTAAGTGGGTCCTTGCTTTTCCCTTTTAAGATTCTATTTTGTGTTTGGCATCTGGGATTTTGATTATTACATATCGTGAAGAGAGTCTTCTTATCTTGGCTATTTGGTGTTCTATATGTGTTACTTTTCTGTATGTTAAATTCTTATCTCATCTTTGGAAAGTTTTCTGCTATTATTTCCATAGCAGGTTTTCTTTATAACATTTGTTCTGTCTTCTGATTTTTTGAATAACTCCAGTTAATCATAGGTTATTCTTTTTTAGATCCAGTAGCCATTGGATCTACTTTTCGTTAACTGGTAACTGAACATAACACCGCCTTTCAGTTCTGACGCTGTCCTCAGCCTCACGTTTGTCACTTCCGATGCCCATGTTTTCAGTGCAATTTTTAATATCTTCAATTTATCTCTGCTTTATGGGACTCTGTTTTCTGTACTGTTCATTCATGTTTTATACTGTTTTGTTTAGCTCAGCTTGTTTTCATTAGTGTGTTCTGGAGTGTCACTGATCATTTTATTCATTAGGCCCGTCATCTGTTTACTTTCATCTTCTTTAAGCTCTCCAGGTATCTTTGGATCGGTTCTGTTATCTCCTCTGTTATTCTTTTGAATAAATCAGTTTTGCAGCTTTTGATTTTCTTCTCTTCAAACACCACGGATTAGCTTTGAGGGGGTTCTTGGAGGTGTTTTGTTGCCTTGTCTTCTCATGTTTTTATTTTTGGTTGTTTGTTTTGTTTGTTCATTTTGTTTGTTTTTGTGCTGGGGTTTATGGGCTGATTATAGCAACAAGCTTTGTTGCTAATATGGAGACCACTTTAGTTAATATCTGCTTTTCAGTGATGCCCACTGTGTATGGCTAACTATTGGCCTTTGCCTTTGTTCCAGGATCCAACCACCTCCCTTTATTCGGGAGGGGAGGCTGTGACATACTAGGCTGAGTACCAGTTCCCCAGGAATGGGTTGCAGTATTGTTAATGACACCAAGGGAATATACACATTGACATCCAGAGGAACCTAGTGAATACCAACAGCTATGTTGACTTTGCTAGAGTAATCATCAACAATAATACTGTCAAAGACATAGATATTGATATAGTGTTCTACCCTTAACCATCATATAGTTATCTTTAATTAGATTATAAACACAAAGGTAAACCAAATATTGACCTATAGTATCTACTAAATAGAACTTTACCTCCATTAACAATAGAAGAGTATTCAACAGTAATAGCATAGAGTTAAGCAACTACTTAAAGATTCATGACACTTAATAGGTATAGTAGTAAAGGCAGAGGGAGTGGGAAAAGGAATACTTAAAAAAGTAAAATTTGAAATATTAATCAACTGAAGATGAGAAGGAGAAGAAAGGGGGAGAAAAAAGGGAGATGAGGGAGAGTTTTGAGGAGTAAATGGAGATTAACTATAATAGAGATCAGTCACAGAAAAGACTGAACAAGAAAAAGAAGAAGAAAGAAATATTGAACAAGTATAGGAGATGAGAAGGCAGGAAAAAGGTTAAGAGGAGAAAAGAAAAAGATGAAAACAAAAATGGGAGGAAAAAATTGCAACCCTCCACCTCCAAAAGGAAAAGAAAATGAAGGAGAAAGAGAAAGAATAAAGAATAAAAAGATTGAATAAAAAAATTTCTGTATTTTTGAATGAGTGGTTTCTTTCCAGGTTCTTCAGTCCTGGAATCCAGCAAGCACAGTCATCTTTGTGTCGGTTTGGAACCCGTTAGTTTGTGGGGTAGCCTCCTTGCACCAAAGGCCCCTCTGTCCATTCACCCTGAACTATGGCAATAGTCCGAGTTGAGGTGACTCCTTGCTCATATCATAGGCAAGAAAAGCAAACAGCTCTCTGATCGCTGGCAGATGGAGGCCATGGGACAGGGAGTTAAGCAGACCGTTGGACTATGGCGACACTCGCCAGGCCTAGTTTCTCACTATGGAGAGCAGAGCTCGTGCCCTTCCCAATCTGAGCTTAACCTCTAAAGAGGTCTATGTCTAACCACCACCTTCTCTGCTGTGGACTCCTGAGAATGTCTCTCACTCAGTCAATTGGGAGAATAACACTGGACTCCCTAAAGCTGCTGGTCAGTTCTCTACTTTCTCCTTGGAACTGCTGACCTTCTCTCTCTGGCCATGGGCTGTACCCTGGATTGGGTCAGTCAGTTAGTCTACCTCTCATCCACCCTGAGTCAAGGCAAAGCAAAATATAGAGCTAGTTTGAAGTTGGCAGGTCTCCACAGCTGGGCAGCAGACCACTGCATCCGTCTCTATTGGGCAGTGGCTTGCTGCATTGTCCCAAGGTGGATGGCATCTTGCTGCTGTACACTTCTCTCTCTTACGTTGTTTTCCAGGGCCAACCTCCATCCTAATATGGTTAAAATAAATCCAAGGAGAAAGTGCTTGATAATTTAGGTACAGACATTCTTTGTTTAAGGATGAAGTTTCCTTCCTACAACTAGGTCATTAAAGCAATTGGTCGCTAATTGAGGAATTGTGTATATTACACACATTACAATATTTAGAACAAAGAAATGGTCAAAGGAAACCAACTTGATGTCTGTTATTTACATAACTATTATGTGCAGTACTGTAATGTATAACAGGAAATAAAACTTCAGTACTTTGCTAAATAGTACAATCAGCAAAAATTACAGTACTGCATAAAGAGGAAAACTGTACAAAAAAAGACATTGAGGCTCTATAAACAAGATGTACAAAACTGTACAAAAAGAAAAGATGGACTTTTAGTCCAAGCAGCATGGTTTTAAGTGAACAGTCATTAAAAAACTAAGTCATTAAACAAGAATATCTGTATTAGTAACTGCAAATGTCACTCTTAGCCATGAGGATGACAGACAAATAGTATTTTTGTTTTGTGTAAATATACATAGAGCTTGCAGGTATATTTTTCACACTCTGAAATATTTGCTGTTCTAAAGAAAAAGGATTTGGAAGTTGAATAGTGTGGGGAAAGATACTCTATTGAAACAGCAATCCTGAAGAAATTAGGCAAATTTACCCTTAATTTTGGCTCAGGGTTATTATTGTACTAAATACTACTATAAGGATATCTTTCAGATACTAAATACAGCCCCTTCATATGATTTGGTTCAGGTAGGTGCATGAGCTAATCAGGTGCTTAAGGGTTAGGCTTTGGAGCCAGATTTGAGTGTGAATTCTGCCATATTCCACATGACTGCTCTGCACAAGTTACTTAACTATCCTGTGTTTCAGTTTTGTCATCTGTCAGATAAAGTAATGATACTTCACTCATAAATTTTCTAGATTTATGCATGATGCAATGCAGGAAAGCTTAGCATAGGGCCTTACACAGAGAACTCTAAATGGGGCAAATGGTTTAGAGGGAATGATTATCCAGTTTACATTATTTTTAATTTTAAAGATAGTAAAATCCAATAGAACATCACAGAACAAAGTCAATCAAAACAAAGCAGTAGAACTGGTACAGAACTTCAAAGAAAGATACTATGAAAACAATAGCTACTATAGTATATCTTGTTATTTTCAGAATAGTTGACCATTTCAACAGGTACAGTAAAATTAAACCAAAAACAAAACACAATAAAACCAATAAAAACAGAATATAAAATAAAGCAAAAAATTTAATCAGAATAAAACAAAACAATGAGAACAATATTGGGCCTCGAAGACAAGACAGAAGAGAGTCCCCCATATTTGCTACATTGCCTACTGTCATCTTTCAAAGAGATACTCAGGCTGCTGGCCCCAGGCCTGTAAAATCAATGAAATAGTACTAGCATTTAGTTGCTTTATGTGCCTTAATTGCTATCAATTTAGCCGGTCCTCTGAACCAGCAGGTTGCTTACTGGGGGTGGGAGTGTGTGTGGGGTGTTGTCCTTGATTCTTAGCCCTCGCACGGGTAGGATTATCCAATTTAGAATAGCATATTTTGTTTGTCTACTATTGGTATCATAATCAGTTGCATGCACAAAACTCCAAATTCAATGACTAAAAAAAAGATGATGTATTTTTCTCATGTCTGGAGAGATGCAGCCTAGGAACTACATGATTGAATTAGTCCTAGAGTACCCAAGCCCCTTTTCTCTTTGGATTCTGCCACCTCTGGCATGAGATCCTCTTTTCAAAGATGCAAGATTATCTTGCCCTTTCAGTAATTAGCCCATCCTCCAGTAGGGAGAGGAAAAAAAGGGCAAATGGTAGAGGACCTGGAACATCAAAATCTGTCCTTGTTTGTCTTAATTACTTTTCTCGTTGCTGAGACAAAATGCGTGACACTTGAAGTTAAAGGTAGAAAAGTTTATTTAGCTCACAGTTTGCAGAGATTCCAGCCCATAATTGGCTGGCTCCAAGGCAGGGTGGCTTGACAGAGGGGCATCACAGAGGAGAACAGTTCATGGGGTCCACAAGGTAGCAAAAGCAACAAGGGGGAACCAGTTTATGGTGGCCAGAAGGTAGCCAAGAGCAAGAGAGTTTAAAGCATCTTTATGCCCCCCTTATTTTATCCAAACTACTAGGATTAGGGAAATGCCAAACCAATTAGTGGACTGATTTAGTAATCACATATCCTTAATCCCAGCATCACACAGTTTAGATTCAGCCTCCTCTGAAAAAGCCCTGTGACTGCATGAGGCTTTGTGGGGACACCTAGACACAAACCATAGCAGGATTCATCAAGAAAACAAAGCACTTCTAGAAGTTCTGTCTCACAGACATTGTTTTATGTATCATTGGCCATAATCCAGTCAAATGAGCATCTTTCGTCCCAAAATCCTGAGAAAATGTCATTTTTTTCTCTAGAACTGCCCCAAGCGAAGTTGTAGTTCTTGTGGTAAGGAAAGAAGGGAGAAAACTTGGATGTTGAATAGGTCACTGGTGGGCACTGGGGGCAAACACATGGCCAAGTTTGATAAAGGGAATATATTGCAACATGGCAACACCAAGGTTCTCTACAGGAATCCATATTGTGTACTAGGCAAGGATTTGAAGTTCCTCTACATACTCTCCTGTCATAGAGGACAGAATGGGATTTTGAGTAAGTGTAGGGTTCAGATCACAAACTCAAGACTTAGAACTCTGGCCCTGTTCCTACTTGAATGTGTGGCTTTGGGCAAATTATAAAATGCTCTAGACTGTGAACTCCTTTGAGAGCAGAGCCCTGTTTTGCTACAACTGTATCCCCACCCATCAGAGAAGCTTTCCTAGAGTAAGCAGTCAATATTTGTGGAATAAACAAATAGGTGTATAAATGAACTTCTCTGACTCTTGATTCCTCAGGGGTAGAAGGAATTAATAATAGAAACTGCCTTTAGAGGTCATTGTGAGCATTAAAGGAGGAAATGTATGTTTCACAGAATAGTCCATTGACTTCACTGTTAGAGAAATAAAATTGTATTTGAGTTCTCCCAAGGAGAACTCCCTGAGAGGCCCTGTGGTTCTTATCAGAGGATCTTCACACCCACATATTCATTTCTAAGTCTTTTTGATTCTTAAATAACCTGTACTATTATGATATCATTTAAGCTTAGAACTAGTGTATCTAAAGCTAATATCTGTGTGATGGATTCCCAAAGAGAATAGGATGGTGCATGTGTGTATATACACATGTATAGCGGCTTTTATTTTGCTATTTCAGACAAGGTTTGTTGCTAATTAGGATTGCACACTAAATTAACAGTAAATTAATTTTCATTTTTCTCTTCATACACTACAGCAATAGGAAATTACTTAAATTAGACCCAAGTAGTGACATTCACCATGTTCATAAGTAAAGACATTCTAAAAGCATTTTCTATGAAACTGGATATAAGAAATATAAAACCAAATTTCTAATGTCCTTATATTAGCCAGTTTTCTATGCTGGGACAAATACCTTACATATACAACATAAAGTAGAAAAGTTTAACTTCAAAGATTCAGAGGGTCCAGTCCATGGTTGGTTGGCTCCATGGCAGAAACATCATGGCAGAACAACTTGGCAGAGTTCTAGCCACATGGAAGCCAGGTGCCAGAGGGGAAGGGCTAGGGTCTAGACATATTCTCTACGACCCTGCCAGATACAATCAGAAGTGTGCTTTGCTAATCTCTTAGACCTCCCTCAAGCCAATCAAGTTGACAATCAGTGTTAACCATCACAGTCTTTATTCAGTTATTTGCAGTGGATAAGTTTTTACAAAGTGTTTATTTAAAAGAAAATTCCACTCAGTAGCGTGTGCTTGTGTACATACTGTTTAATATCAGCGGACCTGCAGGCTTGTGTGAATCTTCTGATTAAAGCCTTAGAGTGGCTTCATGCTGACAAAGTAGAAATTATCAAATTGGATTACAATGCAAACAAATCCTATACTAACAGCCTATCATAAGTCCAATAACTCTCAAAGATTTCTGAGCCATTTTGTAATCCTGTCATTACCCAGTCTCTGTGACAGGGAAGGTTTCCATACCAGTACTAAGGCCTGGGCTATCTTTTCTGGGGTGAAAAGTACTTGTTTATCCTTCCTAATTTGCACTGCTGACAGGCCAGATGTGACTATGTTACCTATGCCCATTTCAAATAAGTTCTATAACAAAAGTCACTGCGACAAGCTGGCAGCTTTATCTCTTCAGAGAAAATGATTCACTCCTCCATAGAAGATCACACTTGACAGAGGCTATTTACAAACATTGTGCCACTGTGAAGAAACTTAATTCTAGTACTGGGGAACACAGATTACAGGCAAACATCCCATCACGCTCACCCTCCCTCTGCACTCAGGGTTTATGATACCCTCTCCAGCCAACTCTGAGGTCTGGGTCTGTGGGCCCGTTGAGTAGTCTACTTTGTGTTTCTGCTCTGGCAATTCACCCTATTCCATCTTATAATGGGAATATTGACTGATCATTGACTGGGCCTGGGCAGGCAGACTTTGCCGTGATTATGAATGAAAGATGTCAGTGGTGAAGCATCTCATTCCAGATATTTCTGCACATAGTCAATATCAGCTTTTGTAACTGTGACTGAGCTCCAAATGGCTTGCAGTCATAAGGGAAAGACCAACTGAATAGCTATTATTTCATCCAATTGATGCTTTTTGTGCAAGGGGAAACAGGAATGCAGAAGCACGCACATTTTACACCAGCCTGGTTTTAGCTTTCAATAGCTGCTGAAAAATATTAGCTATTTTCCCTGGGAAGCCAGCTCTTGAGGAGAAGCTATATGTTGCAAGTGGAAAACCATGTTAATTTTCAGCAAAGGTTACAAAAAAAATGCATAAATTTCTACCCAAACTTAATCATTGATGCATTGACTCCTAACAGGAAGATGAATGTTTATTTCCCATAATCTCTTGAATCTTGCTTTAGCAGTAAAATAAGAAATATGGCAAAGAAAATATTTCAGGTTAGAAAGCAGTATCTTCTTGGATACTTGAATATGTGCAAAATTTCTGGGTCCAGGCAAGGACAACAACCCAGGCTTTCCTGTGAGGACGGCTTCCTGGGTATCTGAGGCTCAGTGCCTTGTCTGCACAGAAATCCCTCTTTTCTCACATTCTGGGTATCAGTGTATGTCAGAGCCACTTTTGATTTTTATAATTACTATCCAAATATTTACCAAGACTTTATCATTTGTGTACAATTATCTGGTAATAAAGGCTTCTTTTAACAAGTGAAAGCAGCTACCTGGTACTTTTCAAAACAACATTTCCTAACTAATGTAATGTCTCAACATCACTAAATTGGAGGAGAAGCGTGCATGTGTGGTGGTGGGGTGTTAAAAATTTACACCAGGTGTTAAAATTGTCACAAGAGCACACAGCTTGTGGTGACAAAACCAGCAACTTCCTCCAGAGTTGATGTGCTTAATGACTGTACTGCATAATCCCTCTCCTGGCAGAGTAATGTGGCAAGAGTAGTTAATAGCAGATTATTCATTGTGTATTTGAGTTCCATGAATCAGATATTGAGATGGTGTTATAGGTATTTGTATGAATTATCCTTTATTTCCAAAACAATAGTATGAGATAAATAGCATCTTCCTTATCTTGCTGACGAGGATACTGAAGTTAGGCGGAGTTAGGAAATGTTCGTAGCAGATAGAAGGCGACTGCACTGGGATTTCAACCTGACTCAGACTTACTGTTTGTGCTCTGAATGCTTCTCGAGAGGAAAGGAGAAAGAGGTCATCAGCTCTGTTAAAGTCACGGAAGGGCCAAATATAGAACAGCACTTGAATCAGGGAATGGCAGTGTAATCAATCAGACTTCAGGCAGGCATGGAGACCAGAAGCTCCATGAGCCAACTTCAAACTAGCATAGGGTTTCTTGGCTTCTCAGACAAAATCTGGAGCCACAAGAATAAACGTAGAAAAGCATGTATTTCCTGCAAGGCACTGTGCAGGGATCCATAACACAACTCTTTCCTGCACTGCGATTCTTGATGTCAGGGTAGAAACAGTCTTGCTACAGATGAAGTAGAAGAGTTGGAAGCTCTAAGATGCTAAGTAATGACTGCATGTGTCCCCATAGTGAGTAAAGAATGGGGCGGACCTATGTATATAGTCTTAGTTAGGACTAAGGTCTGTCTTGTTCTAGAGTCATGCTACTGAAAATCAGAACTCTTGATAGTTGAGTGCTTGTTGGCGATGCTGGCTCCCTCCACCGCACCTGAGCCCACCCCACCTGTGTCATTCCAGTTGCCTCTCCTGGGACACATCCAAGAAGAGACCGCATCCTCCCTGCTAACAAGGAAGTCCTTTAGGATTCCTCTGTGTGGATGGGAGTATTACCTGGAGGGAAGATCAGAAACTTTTGGGGCTGCTGTTGGTTGTTGCAATCTTCAAAGTTGCAGGGGTTTGCATTTAATAGTAGGGTTTGTGGTGCTAAAATTCTCAAATATCCTGGATTATCTCATACACTATATAGTTCTGGTTCTTATAAGACTTTTAAATGTCTCTCAGAATTTCACACCAGTACTGAAAAAAAAAAATCATGCAAGTGCCCACACTGTTTATACCTGCCTAAGTCTTGAGCTTGACTCCAACTTATGTATCAAGTATAAAATATTTCCCCCATGGTTTTACTACACACTTTACTGTTCAACGCAGCTCCTAGATAAATGCAAGAACATCATACTACATTATTTGTTTAGAATTTTAGCAAGTTTTTTTTTTTGGTAAATCCAGTTCAAAATGAAAAATTCCATTAGCAATGGTACTGTCTGTTTTGGTATTTAAATTGCTGTATTAGTCAGCTTTCCATTGCTGTAGCAATACCTATGATAATCAGTCTTACTAAAAAGAAAGTTTTATTTGGCTTGCGGTTGTGGAGCTTCTAGTCCATTATGAGCTGGCCCTTTGTTTTGGGCCTGTGGTGAGGCAGAATGCCATAGCAGAGAGCACATTGTGGGGCAACTCGCCTACCTCATGATGCCATAAGAGGAGAGAGAGAGAGGTGGGGAGTGAGAGACAGACAGAGACAGAGACAGAGACCCACAGAGACACAGATGCAGACGCAGACACTGACACAGACGGAGAGTATAAACCGGGGTCCCAATACCTCCTTAGTGGGCACACACCCGTATGATCAGAATACCTTAAACTAGACCCCACCTTCCAACAGTGCCACAAACTGAGGGCCAAACCTTAAGCTCAGGGCCTTTGGGGGCACTCAGCCAAGCCTTAGCACCAGTACTATGCACCTGCTTCAGTGTGCTTTCTCTGTTTGTCCATCTAGTAAAATTGTTCTTAATCATTTATATAATGGCTCATGTTTTCAGAGGTTTTGGTCCATGGTCAGCTGCCTCTATGGCAGAAACCTCTTGGTGGACACGAGTGGCAGAGTGGAGATGTTCAGTTTACAGAGACTGAGAAGCAGAAGGGGGGAACGGAACCAGAGAAGAAGGGACCAGTGACCAGATGGAGACCCCAGACACTCCCAGAAGTGTGCTCCCTAATCCCCCAGGTGGCTCCCAAAGCAATCCAGCTGACAATTAAGCTTAACAGTTACACTGACCTTCATATTATAATTGGGGTATTTTTTCTCATGCTATTAAAATTTCATTTTAGGTTAGGGAAGAGGCATTTTAAAAGTGAATAGGTGTGGGTTGGAAAACAGTTTTTTTTCTGACCTTGTAAGTTCTTCACAACACAATCTGTAAGGTTTCCTTCCTGTGGCACACACTCTGGCTTCTTGCTCTTCCCCTTGGGACTACACAGATAAATCCTCCACTGCAGAGCCGTCATGCAGGCACCTGTCATCAACCTTCATAGCACCTGGGTTTTCTCTCCCTTCCTCCTCTTAAGATCTCCTATGCTACTCACACTGGCCCCTCTGACAAGAGTCCAGAGCACAGTCATTCTGGTGTCAGCTGGCCACACTCAGTCCTTGACTCACACTGCATATCTTTGTTCCTATCTATCACTGCTTTTGATTTTCTGGCTGTCATGCTCATCTAAGCATGGACTTGAATTTATCCCTTCTTCAGATAATTCTGAGGACCCAGGTTTAAGGAATTCTCTGGACAAATAGTTTTTAGATTTTAAAGTGCCTGTCTTTTATAATAGAATTTTTAAAAATTCCTTTATCTATAGTATGTGCTGGAGGAATGGGAAAAATATTTGCCAGGTATGTACTGTACACATCCAATGAAGGTATGAGAGAGCACAGTACAACTGAGAGTCTGGGAGTTAGGCTTTGAGTTAAGTGAAAATATTCTACACTTGCAAGTACTACAATTGTTTTTATAGAAAGAAATGGGTTTATCCTAGTCTTTGTCAGTAATCACAGCAGGTAAGGGTATAATAGTCCATTTATGGTAGAGCAAATATGTGTCCATATGCATAAAGCAGTAATCAAGATCTACACTGTAAGCAAGTTTTTTGCTTGGAAGTTTACAACTATCCTCCTTCTATCAAGCCCCCACAACCGTGAGGTACATGAAAACCCTTCCACCAGCATCCCTTTAAAGCTCACTGGAGGATCTATCCTAGTTTTCCATGACTATATAACAAATTATCACAAATTTAGGGTTTTAAAACAATACACAGTTTTGATCTCCCAGTGGCCATAGATCAGGAATATGGACATAGTTGAGCTGGGGATTCAGCACTTCTTGCCAGGCTATAATGAAGGCCTTGGCTGGAGCTGTAATGTATCAGAGCACTGCATTAAGGAAGGGTCTTCTTTCAAGGTCAGTTTCTCAGTATAATTCCAACCTATTGATGGACTCGGGAGTCTCATTTCCTTACTGCCTGTCATCCGGAAGCTACCTTGAGCTCCTTGAAATGTAGCCCTCACCACAAGCAGCTCACATATGACAATTTTCTTCCTCAGTGGAAGTAAGGGACAGAGTCTACCAGAAAAATGGGAGAATTAGGATCTTACGTGAATAATTAGGGAGGGGATAGCCCATGACCTTTGCCACCTTCTGTAGTTTACAAACAAATCCTGACCAAGACTCAGAGGGAGCGGAAATGAGCCTCAGGAGGCAGAGATTATTGAGGGCTACAGTGAAGGCCCATACTGAGTTCTGCAGTCATACATCGACGAACTGACCCCCAGAGGGGAGCCTGGAAACAGACTTTGTGAGTGGACACTGTTAAAGTGTTTCCACACTGACACAAACGCAATGCCATTTCCTTAATTAAACAGGCTAACCCATAACCTTAACTACATCCTGCAGGATAGACTTTAACCAATGAGGCTAACTTAGCCAATGTAATTCTTGGAGAAGTTCTCAGACTCCCCTCTCCTCTCTCTGCCCACTCCCTCGTCTCTGACATTTTCGTTCTGTTCAGTGCCTCCTTTAATTTTTCATCTTAATGTTTTTGCATTAAGGTGGCAGGTTTTGTGTATGTATGAAATGTTTGTTTTTAATTACACAGGTTTGGTAATAGGTATGCAGTCATGTTGGCATCAGCCTCAGATGCAAAAATGGTTATTTTTACCTGACTATATCTTAAAAAGATGTACAGCCCTGGGCACCTAGAAAGTGTAGTGCATCATTGCTTACTAGAGAAATATGAAGGGATAGAAGTTAAAATTGAAGTAGAGGCCGGTGGCAGCCATCACTGCTAAAGCAGCCAAGGTATAAGTGGGTTGAGTAAAACATGACAGCTTGGAACTGGAGAGAAGGTCCAAGTGCCCATCCTCTGGCCTCCCTCATGATTGCATAGGATAACAAGTACCATGGACCCTTCCCATAGGGGGAATTAAGAAATGGGCCCAGCATAAGCCTCTGGTTCCCAATGCCCCAGAGCAGGCAGGCAGAAGCAGGGAAAGAAGACAGACCTCACTGCAGTGATAAATCGGAAGCTGAAGGCATACTTGTCTAAGAGTCACAGAGACTTGTGGCCCCCTTTTGAATCTTGACATGCAACCCTGTAGCAAATAGAAAGGTCCTTGCCCTTTAAGGTGAGGTGGTAAAAGGCCAGAGAATCTAACATGCAAGCCATGGGAGTAAAGGTCAGAGCCACTGAGTTTTAGAACTGAAAGGGACATTCTAAAAGCCTCTGTGTTGACATTATCCTTTGGCAGATGAGGGAACTCAGATCCAATCGGGCTCAAGGCCACGCACATTTGGTTTGCTGAAGGACCAGAATTTGGTGCTGTATGACCATCTCATCTGTGCACCTGCCTCTCTTAAGCAAGCATGTGCACAGCTTTGCCAACTCAGACTGGGAAAAGTCGGCTCCTATCCTGAGTTGGTATTGGGAGTGGGTTTCTAGCCACCTCTCCTATGTGTGATAATTATGCAACTCTTCCCTTACACCTCCCAGTGCCCCTCCACAGACAGGTTTATACTCCTCTGCCCGTTTTTCTCAGAGAACCCCTCTCACTCCTTTTGGCCAATGCAATGTGACTGCTGTGTGACAGTGCTGCACATAGCAGCTGCCTTGCCAGTCTGGACCCAGAGTAAAGAGAAGACGGTGCAGAGCTGTAGCTGACTGGGGACGGACTTGCAGTGTGGACCACTTGTGTAGCTGGGGCCATCCGGGCTGTCACCACGTCATGATCTGGTCCATCCCGTGGGGTCATTATGGTGGGTGAGCACCACACATTTATTCACGGGAGTAGACTCACCCCTCCCAGGACCTTTATCTTCCTGGAGGTTGCCTCTTTTTCCTATGGTCCCAGCATTGTGAATGAATCAAGGAACTGGGGTGACCCTTGACCCTTGCTTCTTTCTCCTCTTCCTCACCCACCCTTCTCCCATTCCAACCGATCGCAAGGTGTTGTATTGTTGCACCCACATTGGTCTTGCTCACCCAGTGCCACAGCTGCCAAGATGGCTACTTTATCTCTATTCCTGTTCTTCTCCATCCTTTTTCAGTCCATTCCGCATGGGACATAGAGAAATCAAACCTTCCAGAAGGTTTTTTTAAGAGGGTTAAGACAAAGAAGTCACCAAGAAGCAAGCCCTCCCTGCAAATTGGTGCCATGTGCAGGCTACTGTGGGGACAGCCAGATGCCAGCCTTTTCCCGTGAGTCAGCACCATCCATGGACTGCAGGGGAAGAGAACAAGAAGTCACCGAGAAGCAAGCCCTCCCTGCGAATCAGCACCATGCACAGACCGCTGTGAGGAAAGCCAGATGCCAGCCCCTTCTGGTGGATGGGCTGGGAAACAAGAAGAGCCTCCCTCCTCCCCGCTACCATAAACGACTGACAGATCCAGAGAAACACAGGCTGTGATGATAGCTATTGAGGTAAAATACAACTTAATGCTTGCAGTGTTTAGTGTTTCACTGACGTTGCAGGTTGAAAGCCAGTAGTCTGATCATCTATTCAGAGGATAACAGTACTCACTGTAGCATCTATGCGGGTCCTCCTTCTGAAGGTGATGGACATTGTTAATTCCCTATTATCTTATTTTGAAGTGCTGTATTATTTTCATTGTTTTGCTGGGTTGGGTTTCATTCTGTTATATTTTGTTAGATTTTACTATATCTGATGGCATGGGCAGCTATTTCAAAGATAAGATATATTATGTAGCCATTTTGGATTTACTTTTACCTTGTTTTGAAGTCCTTTATTGCACTCATTGTTTTGTTTTTATTGGTTTTGTTCTGTTTTGTTTGATTTTCACTATGTCTGAAGGTATCTGCAGCTATTTGGAAGACAACAAGAGGCATTATGTTAACCATTGTTGATTTCCCAAAGTTTTGAAGTCCTGTGTCACTTATACTGTTTTGTTTTGATTGGCTTTATTCTGTTTTATTTTGTTGATTTTATTCTCTTTAAAATAAAAATAAAAATAAAATAGAGGGCTAAGACATGGGATTTCATGTGGCTCTCAAAGTCCATTTAGAAATGGCCCCAATCGCCTCTTTCTGTAATCCTACCACGGTCCTCCTCTTCAGTCCTGTGCAGCGTTTCCCTCTCTCCTGCCCTCTCCCCTTCCCTCCCACCCTTCTCTGCCTTGATTTACCTGGCTGTTTCTCTGCTAGGAGGTCTGATCTCCCACCCATGCCGCTCAGCTTGCAGCCCTCTTTCTTGCCTTGCTCCCCATCCCTCAGGTGTTTGACTATTCCCGCTCATTACTTGAACTTCCCTGTCTCCAGGAAGCCTTCTCTGACCCCCTGAATTTGAATCCCCTGGTTCACAGCAATACCCTGTCCCACTGTCCTCATTGCTCTGCATACTACAGAGCTTGAACTTTCTAACACGCTCCTGTCTCCCAGGACACAACACTTACTGCCTGCTCCATGAGGCCTGCAGATCTGCACTCAGGACATAGGTGAGGCTCCTGGAATAGTCATAGCTGAATGTGGCTTTAGTTTTTTATTCCTGAAAACCCAAACCCAAACCAAAACCAAAACAAAATAAAACTATATATTGCTCATACTATATATTGCTATATATATTGCTCATATGCCAGACTAAAGGACCTTGTTCTAACAATAATTTCTTTGGGATACCAAATATTTATATTTCATGGAGGAGATAAAGTTGTTGGAAAGAACTAAAACCTTCAAAAATACATAAAACAAGCTACAGTATTATAAAATATGGGTCCTGGCTCTGCCTATTCTGAGTGTGCACAAATCACAAATTTTTCATTAAGAAATGAATATTTTAAACCAGAAAGTTACCACAAGCACTGAGAGAGTTTGTCCAGGAACAGGAAGCAGCAGCAACCAGGTGATGAATGAAAATGTGCTTGGTTCTGGGGACTCACAGTATCCCATGAAAAGCAAGAGTGCATGAATATAGTTTCATTTTTAAAAATATTTTAAGGGATCACTCTCCAGAGACTCTAGTCTTTCCCTCCCTGCTCTGGGCTACAAATATCACCCTACTCTTGAGACAGAATTGGGAGAGATGTTCAGAAATATGAGCCCAGGGACACGGGGATGCAGGGAGCCGTGGATCTTGTGGTGCGTGAGTGAATCTGTGAGTGGTTTTGGTCCATTTTCTGGGCAGAGAAGCCAGTGTGGATAATGGCCTTCACTTTGATGACTCTTAGAGTACAGTCCCTGGTGTAACTGATACGTTTGTGAACTGTGGGTTTGTGTCTGCTACTGGAGTGTCCCCGCTTGCAGTGGGTCCCCCGGTAATGCAGTGTGGCTACCGGAGTCTACATCCACCCAGATCCTTCAGGCAGCGGAACCTTGGAGAGTGGGTCCCCTTTCCCTGAGTGATCACAGGCCTCTGCATGGCTCTCAGTGTAGAAACCAACTTGGGCAAGGCCATTAGATTGGAAAAGCTTTGTTGGTAAATAGAGAAAAATATACATGGACAGATGGACTGATAGATGGATGGGTGGGTGGAAAGACGGGTTTTACTATAAACACAGAGATACATATAGATGAAAAACGTGATAAGAATCTCAACAAGGGAAGTGTGTTCTTTACAATACTTGTTTACTATTTGTTAAATGTCAGTATACTGGTGAGGTGTGTCCCACAGTTTTTAACCAGAAAGTCTAAATAAATATGAAGGCCCACCTAAGAGTCAATTAAATGAACCCACCAGTTATTATGAAATAGGAAAAAAACATTTAAATATTCAAATGGGAAGAGGAACAAGGGAGGAGGGTGGGGGAAAGGAAGGAAGGGAAAAGTAAAACAATGAGAAAAAAAGGAAAAAATGGAGATGAATCTTATGTAAAGAAAGAGGGTTTGAAAGGAGGAGAGGGGAATGGGAAAGAAAAAAAGAAGAATCTAGATATATCATGTACAGGTACAAATTTCCTACAATGAGTGTTATCATCATATACTTAAAATGTCCTAACAAAAACTGTTGATGAAAAAAATTTAACCCACCAGCAAAACATCTTTAATTGATTTGTATAATCAACCCATGATTAATACATCATTTAGAATGTAGAATCACAAAGGGGAAGTTGATAAACTTAAAAGTCCTTTGTCTAGGCATAAAAGAATTTCTCACCAAGAGAGCTCATTTCTCCTGTGATAACACAATTTCTCTCTACTTATGAAAAGACATAAGTAGCATAATGAGCAGATTAAATGCAGAATCACCAGTTAGGTGATGGAAGTACTGAAGCAATTAGCCTCTGTGCTTTCCCCTTGGGGGAAGCTGACACAGGTTATGCATGGAAGCACCTGAGCAAACAGGATGTTTTGTCCAGAGCAACGTGCTTGGATTTGGCTGACTTCAGAGGGCATCAAAGGTGGATGGTCAGGGTTCTTTCCCCCAGCCCAGCAGCCCTTCCCTTCATCACCGGTAGAGGTGCATGCTTGGTATGTCAGTCTTCCACCCCTTCCACTTTTGCAAGACACAGTTTCTATTTCCTTTAGGCAGCAGCTTCTTGCCCTGCTCCACCTGGGTAGTCCAGATATGGGCTGCTGAAGGTAGGACAAGCTCCCAGAGGTGGGTTTAAGTTCCAGGGTACCCCAGACCATGCCTGAGACCAAGTCAAGGTTTTCCCTGTGTGTCTTGTTTTTTTTTTTTTTTGAAGAGGTGATCACTTTTCTTCTCTACTTGTAAAGCTATGAGAATTAGCCATTTGGGAGAAGAAAAACAGAATGCAGAAGGAAAGAAGTGACCAGGAGAGGAGGAGGAGACCAGAGTCCTTGTAACCCCCCAATCCCCTGGGCACACATAGCCCATTCTTACCAGAGTCGCTGTGTTCTCAGTGCCCTAAGGGGGTAAAGCGAGCAGAGAACTCCAAAGGAATCACTAAGGTGAGACCCTGCAGGGTGTGCGCCAATTCCCGGGCCAAGGCAGTGTGTTTTTGGCAGAACTAGGCCAAGGAGCAGCCCCCTCTCTGAGGAGCCATCTTGGAATCCCACTCATGTCATCAGGGGACCCTGGTCGGGCTGCCTGGTGGGCTGGTTCCTCCCTGCGCAGCAGGCTGTGGGTCTGGAATTGTCAGCTTTCCCTGGGTTCTTTTCATAAACACCCATTTCCTGGTGCTAGCTGGATCTTGCCTTTTGTCACCGGCAGTGAATCAAGTCCTGAGTGCCTTCCATCTTCCACATGTGGGTCTGAGCACTCTCACTGTGGATACCCAGGGCCACGTGCGTGCCTGGAAGGAGCTCCCACTCCGCAGGGGCGCCAGCAGCCGCACTCCTCCAAGTGTCAAAACTCCGTTCAAGTTGTGATGCGCTGAGTTTTCTGGAATTGTGACTAGAATATTTTCTTCGTCTTCTAAAATGTGAATTTTTAAATTTTATTTATTTATTTATTATTATTATTTTTTAGTTTGTTTAGTTGAACGAGAGTGGAAAGCCCCAGACTGAAGGTAAGGTGTTCTTTTATGAGAGACTAAAAGCTTATGCATTTCAGACTACTATAAAGAGAGAGGTGGATCATGGAGGGATTCTTGAGGTTTCTGAGGCAAAGAGTGTGTCTTTCTTGGAACATCTGGGTAAATGTTGGAGAAGCACTGCCTCTTGAGATAGTTTAGGAACTTTCACACGAGATCATTACGAGGATCTGAACTGGTTCAGGCGAAGATCCTGGCGGAGGTGGGAGTCTGCTTTCTCCCCAAACTCATAGTGAAATGTTAACCCCATGGGTGAAGCGGGAGATCTTGGGCTTTTCACAGGTTCCTTCAGGAGGCGCCGCCCTTATGAGTGGGTGAGTGATAATCTCCAGTGAGTCTGTCTACAGTTTGCTTTGGCTCTGTCTCTTGTACGCACCCCTCTTACCACAGGGTGTTCCGCATTGCTTTGAAATTCAGCAGAGGCCCCACCAGGGAGAAGTCCCTCATCAGATAGCCCCCCACTTAACTCTCCAGCCTCCAAAACCAAGAGTTCTACTTCGGCCTTTACTGTTGATGAAGTACCCGGTGTGTGGAAGTCAGTTAAGCAACAGAAAATGGGCTAAGGCAGGTAGGCCTGTGAGAAGTTCCGGATTAAGTGAATCCCAAGGTGCATGTCTACCCCTTCCCACCAAAGGCACCCCTCTCCTTGTTGGAATCCAGACTCGGGGGAAGCTCTCGCAAAGGAGCCCCATGCTAAGGTGTCAGAAGCTGCCTGCTTCTCTGTAAGTCTAAGATGGCAGTAAGAAAGAAGCAACGGCTATCATTTAGGTACATCAGATCCTCATCCTGAAGGGGCAGGTGGCAAAAGTTCCCGGTGTTCTTCATGTCCTTCGAATTAAAAAAACAAAACAAAACAAAACAAAACTTGTCAAAGCTTCCATGCTGGTTTTTCCTTCCATCCTAACTGTGTGGCTAGCAAGAGATAGTGTCCACTGCAGCCCGGTGCTGAGAGGGTGAGGGAGGGCTGAGGTCAAGCCCACGCCCAGGCAGAGGGGCTTCCTGCTGGCCCGGCAGCTCGGCGGCCTGAGGATACCTGAGAACCAGAATTCAGGAACCCCATGAAGTTCCGTGTTATCACCCTGACATCGGGGCTCGGAGGGTCGCCCATCTCTACCCTTAGGGAAATGGGAGTCCAGGTTTTCCAGCCACATTCTGATTCAGAGTCTTGGTTCCATGTATCTTTATGCTTTTGCAAATTATTGATTTCACCAGCGTTAATCAGTCTTTGACAAACAGGGCTGCGTTAATGCATTAAAAGCTCATTATGAGGATAATGGACATGGAGTAAAAAGGAATCAAATGATGTGAGTGTAAAAGGTTTTTCCCCAGACAGTTGAAAATAAATTGAAAACAAATTCAATTAAAATAGCATCCAACCTTTTTATTCCTTCCATGGTGTGACTGCTCTGAAGCGGGTGCCGGAGCCCACACCGTGCTCTGAAGGCCACCAATGTGCCAGCCTGGCAGGGACCAGCGGTGCCACATGGCACCAGGGGCTGGGAGGGAGCCTGGTCTCGCCCCGCCCCGTCCAGTCCTGCTTTTCTTTTTCCCAGTTAGAACACTTGGAGACTCCTTCAGTTAAGTGAACTAAATTCCCTATCTTCCAACACATCCCCTGCACGTCAGTCTTGTGCCCCCAACTGAAATCTTGGTCCATTCCAGCCCACACCCCCTTACCCACCTCCGTGGCTCACCTAGTTTTCCAGCATCTAATCCTGGAGGCTGTCTCCATGCAAAGGGGTTTTCTAGCCAGACCCTGGAGATTTACTTTTCTCTTTCTTTCCTTTCCTTGATTTTTACTTTTTCCCCTCTGCTCTCTTTTTCTTAATGTGAAAGTAATACCTCCTCTTAGAACAAAACAAGTGGAATCTTTTAAGAGGAAATAACTTCCCCTTTCATTCCCACTTGTCAAGCGCTCTCTGCATGTGGCCCTGCCGAAGGCAGGGGACGTCGGAGGCTGGGTGTGCCTCCATCTGTGTCCGTATCTCCACCCCCGCATCCCCTCATGCCAGCCCCACAGAGTTCTCCGGGTTCCACTTTCAAAGTATTTTGAAATCAATGCATTTCCTTTTTGCTCATTTATCTATCATCTGAGCCTCTGCCACCTGGCATTCATTTCCTAGGGTAAGGGAGTACTACGAACTAGGCGGTGTCTATCAAAATTAATGTGAAGGCTCGGGGTCTGAAACTCCAAGTGGCAACAGGACCATTCCCTGCTGAAAACCACTGGTTTCTCAAAGCACATAAAATGAACTTGGGAAAAGACACCACAGCCCTGGGTTTACTGCAACACAATTCACAATGACCATGACGTCAGATCACCCTAAATGCCCATGGAGGGATGATGAATAAAGGAAATGTGCGTATACATCGCCGTGGTTTATGAAGCTCATGGACTCCTAGGCGGGGCTTTGCGGAGGTGACTGGGTTATGGGTGTGGTTAGTACACTAATGAGTTTATAGCCAAAGGTGATGTTGGGAGGTGAAGCCTGGAAAGAGAGGGTGGGTCACCGGGGGCGTGGCCTGGAGGGTCTCCCTCTCTCCCTCCCTCTTCCCTTGATGTCTTTCTGCTTCCTACACTGCTATGCCATGAACCATGTCTCCATTGCCATGCCCCTCTGCCATGCTTCCCTGCTTTGGAGCCAGTGAATTATGGATGAAACCACTACAAACTGTGAGCCAAAGTAAACCGTTTCTCTTTTTAGTTCCAAGTGTTGGCTATTGTGTGTCAATAATGAGAAAGTACCTAAGACTTACGCTGTGGAGTACTATTCAGTCATTAAAAAGCATGACATCTTGTCATGTGTGACAGATTGGATAGACCTGAAGGACATTATGCTAAATGAAATAAGCCAGGTATGTAAAAACAAATACTGCACAATCTCACTCCCAAGCGGACTCTAAAGCAGCTGATCTCATAGAAGTTGAGAGTGGAACAGTGGTTACCCAGGGCTGGAGTAGGAAGAGGCGGACGGGTGTCCACCCATGGACGGACAGTGTTTGATGGGAGTGTAATGTTTAAGGTGCAGCAGGGTAAATACAATTCACGACAGTGCATTCCATACCTCAAAAAAGAGAGGATTGTGAATGTACTCTTCATATAGAAAAGATGAAAAGTTTAAGGTGATGGATATGCTAATTTCCCTGAGTTGATCACTACTCAATATATACATGACTGAGAACACCACAATTATTATATCCCATCAATATGTGCAAATATTATGTGTTGATTGAAAATAGAATAAAAAACAAATAAGGCAAAAGTCCACTCCAGAGACTGAACATGGTCAATAAAAGCTATCGTATTTGCACTCTGGTTCTCTATAGAAAGAGTTTGCTGACACCGACGTCACCCAGTCAGCACCCTGGGAGCCCGGACAGAGTCTTTTGTATTCACTTAAATAGATTAAAAACCCCACGTGATGCCTGGGACCTAGGAGCTCGCCGGTAGGCTACACGTGACGGAACGATCCGGTGAATCACGGCCGACGCAGTGTGGAGGTGCCTGGGAAGGAGAATGAGTTTCCCTCACGGAGAGCTCATCCAGAAAGGAAGAGAGGCATAAGTGCGGTGAAGGTTTCAGCCAGAGAAACACCAGCGAAAGTGGGATTCAGTGTAGAGTGGATTGTTGAAGTTTTAACTCCACTGTGAGGCGGGGGGATGTGAAGCAGAGAATACTCTCTCTGATTTCATATTTTCAACAGAGACGCCTGTCTCCTGCAAACAGACACCCCACCCCCACCAAGCGCGTGGTTGCTACTTTGCCTCTGGCCCAGGTGGAGCCTCTCATGGGTCAGTCTTGGAGTTCATCATCCTGTAAGTCAGGTGAGTCACTGGCAAAACATCCTGCAAGACATCTTCCACTCCCAGTGGGAAACCTTACTCTCCTGGGCACCCCAGAAACTCTGGGGGAAGTGGGTGGAGACTGTAGCCACAAAGGACACAGGGCCCAGCACATGGCCGACTTCGTCTTGTACAGTCGGCGGGGTATAACGGGTGTCATTTGAAATTCTACCTCCTTCACTCCTTTTTTTCCAGGTTAGCACTGCTTTAATGCCTACTTTCAGAAGTAGGATGGGTCTGAGTTATACAAGTTGCTGGTTGACCTAGCTTCTTACAAATTCAACGATTCATTTCAAAATTTCTCCTGGTGAATCTCAAGCAATCAAGTTTAAGGGTAGCATTTAGCTGTACAGGAGGTCTTTCTTCTCACTTTCGGCTACATTCAAATCAGCGTTTATCTCAGACTTACTCTAAGGCTTCCTTCTGAAACTGACCAGGATCTTTTATTTCCTAATGGTATTCAAATTTTCTTTTTAATGGGCGTCCTTGAGAGGTGGCTTTTGTCTTCCCAATCTGCAGCAGCTGTAGGACAGGCTGGCGTGCTCTTCCCCCCGCCCGGCCTGGCTGTCGCTCTCTCTTCTGTGCGGTTCAGCTTCAAGCCCCACTTCTTTGCACCACCAGTCTGTTTTTGAGGCCCCTGACCCCCCCCAGAACAAAACAATTCACATGCCCAAACTTGTAAAATGTTTAAAATATTTACAGTTATATTACTTGTGCCTAAGAATATAACATACAATGAAAATCATTCACTTCTTTACATGTTGATGGAGAATTTATTTTGTAAAAAAATAGAATAGAATAGGGGAGCAGTGCTGTGGCCGGGGGCGGGGTCCTGGCAGGGCCGCGGGAGACTGACGGTCTCTGAGTCTGTCAGTCACTCCAAGCCTCTGCGTGGCTCTGCGGCATCAGAAGTGTGAGCCCTTTGAAACCAAGGCTGACCAAACGGCCACTGCTTCTTCTTCTCTCAGCCGGCAGGTCTCTGTCCTCCCCGCGTTTCTCCAGCAAGCGTCCTGTTTATTCCTGCAGAGCGTGTCTTCTATTTTATTTATCCCCTTTGCGCTGTTTCCCCGGCCCCACTGCAACATAGCTCTGCAAGGGTGGGGTGCGCATTGCGCTGGTGGAGGGAGCACCCCAGTGCCCTTAGTGCTGGCCTCCAGGGAGCCCAATAATGCGTGAAGCCCACTCTCCGGAGCCTGCCTGGGCTGGAGCAGGCGGCTGTGAACCGTGCACGTGGCGGGGGCAGGTACGGCAGTCTCCTACGAGCCGGCCGGGCAGTCAAACCTCACGCTGCTTCTCAGCAGCACCTCCGCCTGGCCACGGCGGGCCATGGGTGAGCTGCACTTGCTGAGTTTTAAAGTTTGAATAATTCTCTGTCCCTTCGTCTTTGTTTCTCCGTTGTTCTCTCTCTCCTCCACGCACTCCTGTGGTGGTGTGCCTCAGTCTGACCCTTCCTGGGTTCCTCTGTCTGTCAGGTTCCCTCCGTCCCTGCAGCCCTGACTGCGCCTTCTCGCTCTCTCCCTGTGGGTCCCGTTGTCAGTGTGAGGGAGCCACGTTTCTGAGACCCCAGTGCTACCGAGCACAAGGCGGTGACTTCGCCATCCTTTCCAAGTGAATTAGGTCTGTCAGTCAAACCCGGATCATAAGTATCATTCTGGAGTCAGGCAGCCTGGGTTCAAGTCTTAGCTCCAGCATTACATAGCTGTAAACCCTGTGACAGCGATGTAAGTTTTCTGTGCTTCTGTTTCCTCGCCTGTGAAATACGGACGGCGACAGCGCGTTCCTGCCGGGACGGTGGCGAGGTTAGCTGTATTAGCACACGCAAGCGCGCGGTGGTACCCGGCCTGCAGACGGATGGGCTTCCGCGGCGTTCACAGGTCAGTGCCGTCACTCAGGGGCAGCGGCTGCAGACGCTTCTCGCCCAGTGTGGGGCGCCTTCCACCGTGCGCGAGGCCTTCTCGGTGTGGGGATCGTGGAGTTAACGCCGGGATGGCGCCCCGCAGAGGCTCAGACGCCGCTGCCTGGCTTCCTGGACCGCAGAGGCTCGCGTGGCTGCCATCGCAGAAGGCAAGCAGCGGAGGAGGCCTGGAGCCCGCTGCAGCCGGAGCCCAGGTCGAGGCCCGCAAACCCCAGCTCCCATGAGCCCCAGGCAGGAAGACGGCAGAACGCCACGCGACGGAGAGCCCGGACCCCGGGCCTGCTCCTTGCTGAATTATCACCCGCTGCTGCAGTTGCGCAGGCGAGAGTCGCCCCGAGACGGGCCAGGCCCGGGCGCCGCATGCGCAGCCACACGGGGTGGGACTCAAGCCGGGGGTCTCCAGGCCCCTCGGCTCTCCAGCCTCTCTGCACCTCGCGGCTCCGCCTCCCACCGTTACAGAGGCGTGGGCCGCTGCCGCCAGGCGGTTCTGCACAGGGTCCAGCAGATGGCGCGGTTTCCCCGGTGTTCCGGCCAGAGAGGCTGGACCCGCGGGTTTCCGCTGCCCGGAACCAGGTAGAATAAATAAGCCCCGGCACGTTTTTGAATATAAAATGTAGCAGAGAAGAATCCTTCGGAGACTGCAAGTTGGGAATGCGTTTAAATTTCTTTAGACACGTGATGAGATCGCCATCAGAACTTAGAAAACATTTTTATGTTTATTATTTCACCTCTGAAAAAGAAAAAGATCAAAACCAATTTTACCCTCCTTTTGGAAAATGAGCAGGCTCCATCGGCATTTGATTGTTAGAGGTTTAAGTCGGATTCTCACCCTAGACTGGGGGGCGACGTCACTACGGCTCTGGGTCATTCCCGAGAGCAACTGCAATGAAAACTACTGCTTGTTTCCTAAATGTCGCCGTCACCGTGCACTAAGCATCTTAAGAACGTCCTGTTGTTTAAACCGCAGAACCGAAAGCACGCCGCAGGAATACAGGGACTGCGCTTGCCCGTCCCGAGTCTGTGTCCGTGCCGCGTGCTTCCTGGAGGAACATTGCCTGACACGAGCCGGGAAGAGTTAACTAAAGTCTCAAATCAAAAGCTGGCAACCACCCCTTTTGCTTAGATACCGATTCTCCCGCTATTTTTGCATGTCCTGATTAGCCGACAGGGATAAATATAACACAGAACAGATTAAATACTGCATGACAATAACAACGACGACAGTAGCAGCTAGGGTTTACTCGGTCCTTACTGGGTGTCTGAGAAAGGCTTTGAACTCTGACAACAACATTGTCGTGTAGAAACTCTTCCTCCTCACTTCATTCATGAGAGAATTGAGGCCCAGAGACGTTTAGTAGCACTTCAAAAGTCACACAGCTTGCAAGCTGTCTCAATTAATTTCAGGGCTGGCAACCTTAATCAGTTACCAGTTAGTGGCCCTCCTGTTTTAGCTGCCTGATTGAGTTGGCCTCTGTTTACCCCTTGGTTTCATGGAAGCTTCTTCATTAGCCCATGATCGTACTTGGGAGAGTATTTTTTCCAAGTTCTCTTCTCAGCCTCTGTGGATTTTGAAGTGGGTTTCCCTCTGAGCGCATGTGGGTACTGTTACCAAACTAAAAATACAGACCTCGATGCTTGTTCCAGACTGGGGTTAGAGATACATTCCACGTCTCAATATAACACCATATTTCTGAATTAGTAGTGGGGCTCACAAGACGCTTGTCTCGCCGGAGTTGCTCTGCCTCTTTTTTGAGCGTCTCTCTGCTTCCTTCCCAGCCCTCGCTGGGCGGCGGGTGAGCCCAGCGTCCCCGGAGCTTTGTGGAGAGCTCTGCTCTCTCTCCCTCGCCCTCTCTTGCAACCGCCTCCTTGGCGTGTGGGATGGATTTTCGTCGGGAGGGCTGTCTTCAAGCCCGGGGAAAATTCCTATCTGGTGAACACAGCTGTCTTTTTACAACCCAACCCGCAGTGCCTGAGGCCTGATTCGAAATCCTGTTGCCTTTGCAGATGGCACTGTGGCCAGGGTCACTGTCACCCTCCCCAGCCTTCGCCAGTGGGCCCTCGCCCCAGTTCCTAAACTTCTCACTTCCCAGGCTCAGGTGGACCCCTTTCCTCCTACCATGCACTGTGCTCACAGGTACCCTCTGGGTGGGGAGCTGCCCTCAGGGCCCAGTGCTGGGGTGACGAGGAGCAGCAGCTGAAGGCTGGGGACACTGAGGCAGGGGAGGCAGCAAGCCAGCCCTCTGCTCAGGAGCACCCCCAAAGCTTATTCCACTGGATGCTATGGGGAGTCCCATGCATGCGTGCACACGTCGAGACACACTCACATGTGTGCACACACGGCCCCCATCAAGAAGCAGCCTGGCTCCCTGGGAGCATTGGCTAAATTGCTCTCTCCCAGAGCCTTAGTATGAAAAGGTTGCCTTGGAGGGTTTGCTTTACCTTTTAGGCCCAGCAGCATCTTCTGACAGATGATTTTGTAGGCCTGCTGGTCTTGGGAACACAGTTTGGAAAACTCTGGTCTTAGTTACTGTCAGGGCAGAGAAGTTCCCGCCTTTCTGTGAGACAGAGAGCCCGGCCTTAGCAGAGGAACACAGGACCGGAGGCAACCTGAGCCACTGCGGTGGGTGGCAGATGTGGGGTCAGAGCGGGCCGCGCCCACCACCCCTCACGGTCTCTTCCCAGCGCACGGTCCTGGCCTCCGTGCTCCACGAATCTCCCACAGGTGCGTGTGTGTGCCCTGTGTGATTGTCACTTGCCCTATGGTGGCAGCATTTGGGGCCTGCCATTTCCCATTTTGAGCATTTTCTCTTTTGACTGAACTGCCAGTGTTTCCCCCAGTGTCTGTTTGGATCCGGATAGAGCTGTTGCCAGAAGCCCGGCCCCCAGCGGGCTGTGGTCTATGTAGACTCCCAAACTGGGAAACCTGGAAGCTGCGGAGATGGGGCTGCAGTGTTGCATGGCGATGACCTTGCCGAGAGGGTGGGGCTCACGAGCAGGAGAGCACTGGGGCTGCAGGCCCCCCAGCGGGTCCCCCTGGATCTCCCCACTTGCACCTCTCTGTCCTCGGGCCACTTCAGGCCTAAGGACTAGAAGCTTCTTCCCTTGTTACTGATACCTCATGAGAAAAGCTACTCTGTCTAAGCCAAAAGTCTAAGTTGACATTTTGTTTTTGTACTGGGAATTGAACTCATGACCTGCGCTAACCAGGCAGGCACTGTGCTGCTGAGCTATATCCCTGGCCCCTAAGCTTACATCTGTTTTAGAAGCAACAACATTGGGGATTCATGGGAGTAGGTCTATATCAACCTGCTCCAGCATCTCAGGATATCGGGTATGTCTTGGTTACTTTTCTATCCTTGCTGAGACAAAATACCCAACACCCAAAGTTATACAAGGAAAGGTTTATTTAGCTCACAGTGTATGGAGGTTTCAGTCCATACTCAGCTGGCGCCAAGGCAGTGTGGCACATGGCAGAGGGCAACAGTTCATGGCGGTTGGGGCAGCAGAAGACAGCAGAAGCAGCAAGAGCAAAAGGGGAAACTTTCCTCTTTCTGCCCCTTTTATCTTATTCAGACAGCAAGGATTAGGGCGGTGCCAATCCAATCAGTGAACTGATTCAGCAATCACCCACCCTGAGTCCCAGCACCCTTAATCCCAGCACTACAGTAGGAATCAATAAAAATCTCTAGATGTAGCTGCCTCTGAAAAAGCCTCCTCCCCATCACTGCATGAGGTGTTGGGGGACACCCAGGCACAAACCATAGTGAGGTGCTGCTATCTTCTGATTTGTGCCTTTCTCCATCTGCCCGGAACCAGAAACCCTGAGACTGCCCGGCTATCCCTGTCACCCCGGCCTGATGTGACTACAGCCCCTGCTCGGACATGAAGACACTCAGAGTCCTGGACAGGAGGCCTCCAGCATGAGGGCTGTAGCCGGGGGAGGACTGCTGTGGTGGTGTCTCTGCCCCACAGACCGGGTGCTGAACACATGGGGTGCGCCATTGCTGCTCAGGTTCAGGACTTCAACCATACCATAGCACCTCAAATCACAATATTGGGGGTCACGCAGAGATCAGAAGTTCTCGACCAACATAAGACAAAATGCTGTTCATTATCCCTGACTGAGTTCTTCACAAGAGAGAAGAACTGATCAGAGGCTCAGAGGTAGTTATCAGAACAATTGTCAAAATTAGAGAACACACAGCACATTAGACAAAAATAGCACATCAAGGTCGCCTGTCCTGAATGTGGTAACTGTGCTGGGATGATAGAAGGGGACACCTTTCTACTGAGAATTTATGTGCTGAACAGTTATGGATTTAAGGGGCTGGAAAGATCCAATGTAATCTCTGATGGCTCATAAATGCTAATACTCATTATGAGAAATACACTTTCAAAATTAGCGAATCTGCATAATACATGAGTTATCTATATTCATTTGTTGCATTTTTCTGTAAGTTTGACATTATTTCAGAATACTGTCCAGGAGAGTAGTTATTTGGAGATAGGATTTTACCTCCGAGATGTGAAGCAAGCACAGATATACCCTCTGCCTAGTTAATTTTCTTGTTGCTGAGATAGAATACCTGGCACCCAAAGCTAAAAGAGGAAAGGTTTATTCAACTCAGTTTGTAGAGGTTTCAGTTCCAAGTTGGCTGGCTCCACGGTTGGTTGGCATGGCAGAGGGGCATCACAGAGGAGAAACAGCTCACGGCAAGGCAGGAAGGCAGAAGGCACCAGCAAACAAACCTGCTTCCCCTCTCTTCCTTTACACTGCATCCAGGCTGTAAACCTATGGATTGGTGCTACCCATACCCAGGGTGAGGCTTCTATCATCCACACCCTTGATTCACACTCACACACCCTAATCCAGTCACCTTTGAGACTCCCCAACTATGACCTTATGAGGCTTTGGGGAAACATCTAGATATAAGCTATAACACCCTCAAATCAAACTGGGTTGCATGTTTGCCTCTGATACGCCCAGAGCAGAAGTCCTGGTACTCCAGAGGCTGACCCAGGACTGGATGAAAGCCAGGGGTCCTGAGCAGGTGCACAGAGGGAGCTCTTAGCCTTGGGGGAGCTCTTTGGAAGAGCTGCAGCTCAGCCCTCTGAGTACCCAGCAGCCGTTGGTGTGGCCCTTGAGAGCTCATAGCAGTAGGGGTCCTTCTTGGTGTGCCCCAAATACTCTCTGTCACAGGGTGCCAGGGTGAGGTTGGCACCAAGCCTCTCTTTACACAGCCTGTTATCTTCTGTCCCTTGGACTCCCAGGCCCCTCCCTGCTCCTGCAGGACATTCTGCATTTATTTAAAGAGCTGCATTTCCACGCTGTGACAGAGTTTTCCCAAGGTTTGCATGCGAAAGGATACATATTCAAATAAAGACAGACAAAAGGCAAAAGGACTCCGCCACCCCTCTGACTGTGCCCTCTGACACTCAATCCATAGCGTCAGCTGAGAAGCAAACACAGCTTTCTTCTTCCCCCCTGGCAGTTTTCTCCAACCCAAATGCTTCCTAGACTGCAGATGTGAGGCAGAGCTTGCTGCGCATATTGGGTGGTGGAAGCATGCACACAGCAGAGGAAGGTGCGTTCATGCAGCAGAGGCAGTGCCTTCCCTGTGTCCACTCAGCCCTTCCACCCGCCGAGTTCTGGGATCCTCCCTATCTGTCAGAAGAAGACACAGGGAACTTAAGCCACGTACCTGCTCAAGGCCTCACGGTTAGCCAGCAGAGGAACCTGAACAAGTCTGCAGAGAGCTGTCCCCCCAGAGTCTGCGTCCTTAACCCACTTTATGATTGTGCTTCCTTCCCCTAAGTCACAGGACAGATGGGAGAAAGACAGGTGCCGTCTTCTCACATCCAGGCTCTCGGGAGGCTGCTTCTTACCAGATCACCCATCCCCGTTCACATCTCCCAGGAGAAGGCGAGGAGCCTTCCTGAGCTACGGTTGCCTACGCCAACAATTGTGTGTAGGGTTTTAAAGATGAAGCTTTAAGATTAGTCAACTCTTAACAATCTCACAGAAGGCATGAACTGCCTAACCCATTCACATTTTATGTATCTGTCCAGTCTTTTATTTTGCAGTGGTGGGGGATGGAACTCAGGGCCTCAGGCATGCAGAGGCAAGCACAGTGCAGCTGGGCAGTGCCAGTCTCTCTCATTCACGTTCTATAATTGACCGTGGAATCCACTGGAAATTTAGTGAATGGGGCTCTTTTTCTTTATTTTGTTGACTCTGCCTCACAATGGGCAGAGTTTGCCTTTGCCAGATTCTACTGAGAAAAAGACAAAAACCAAATGGCCCCGAAGCATACTGATTCACCCAGCAAAGCTGACCTAGGAGTTCACCTCTGTAATAGGAAATGCGAAGTGCGGCTAATTTACACTTGGGACATGTGGATTGTATAGGCGTCCTGCTGAATGACTTTCAGGTGAGGAACTTGTTGCTTCTTGCGTAACTGAGTTCCCAATTCACACCTGTGCATATAGGCAGAATTTATGTTCTGACAGCTACTCATTTATCCTGGGCTTCGCACCCACAACCCACACTTCTCTTAATCTCCTCTCAATTGTGCTCAGGCATTAACTAATACTGACTAGCTGCAACCCAAAATAATTACTGCTATCTGTTCCCTTTGTAAATATAATTCCAGCACGGAGCGAGAAGAATAATGGCATATTTACAGAAGGCAGCTAATTAAACCGAGTTCCAATTGCTTTCCCTTTGCCAGAAGGAGACATTTTCACCACAAAAATTGGGCGGATGCTTGCATGCTTACCAGGAACAACTTGAGGTGATATAATTCAGGGTTCCCAAGACAAAAATTCAGTGCAAGTCAAATTTGCACAAGCAATAAAAATCTCATTAAGGAAGATACGAAGATCTTTTAACTGCAGCCCAACTGTGTGAAAAGGGGTAGCACATTGGTGGGCGTATTTAATGAATAGTTTATATCTCATCATTTTATAATGGATGGAAGCAATTGCAAAGGACTCTTACGCAATCCCTGAAGAACACTCCCGTCTTATTTTTTGGATCTTTTCCAGTTTGTGAAGCTATCTTACCATCCTTAGCATGACAGTTTGTAAACTGTGTAATGGATCTCAGCACTACTGAGCCCTGTACCAAAGCTGCAGAAATTTTAATATCTGTCTTTATTCCTTCTTCCCCTTCTGCCTCCCATTTACTTCAGGACTTTGGTCTTAGGCACCATGTGACCTTTCATAGAGAAGCAGAAATGCACCTGTGGAGTTACCTTCTGGAGCAGGACAGAGCCCATTAGCTGCAGTCCGATGAATTGGAAATTCTGACAGATTCAGGTTTGAGCGCATGCCTGAAGAATGCCTTCTCTGGATTAGAGGCTGTCCATAGCCAACCACTCCTTCCTGAAATAGCCAAAAGGAGCCCTGCACCTCCCATAGCAGAGATGCCAGCACCCTTGTCTGTAAGGAAGAGTGTGTTTCCCTTGTGCTAGCTTCACGAGAGGAGCCAGAGCCATCTGCGTGCTTAGATCTCGTACTGCTTCGGGATCCTGCCCACTCCCCCTTCGCGGGTTCCGGGTGCCGGACTGAGCTTTCTTCCTGCCTTCATCTGACTCCTGCATTTGTTTCTCGTTACTGGAAGTGGTTGTTTGGCAGGCTTTGGTCCTTTTTCCATGTTTAATTAATTCCTCTAATTTTGTGGTAAATGAGAATAATGGGACTTAATTTTGCTATTTATGTAAAATTGATTGGTAATTATGGGGAGCATAGGAGATTTGGCTTTACAGACAAAAATTAAGTGACTTCTTCATCCTGGTGCCTTGGCGAGCCTCGTTCATTCATGGGGAGAAGACCCCAGGGCAGGTGTTGGGGGAGCTGAATAGGATTTTCACTCCTGCAGAGGGTGAAGAATGGAAACCTGTATGGAAATGTGTGGGGATTATGGAAAGACCTACGAGAGAGCCAACAAGAATCATCTAGAAGATTGCATGTGCAGGATGAAAACCTGTGAACTGGCTTCCCTCCTGTCATATTTGGTGTGGTTTTGTCACTTTTTTCCCGTACGCTTCCATCTCCATGCCTTGACCAATCAGGTGGTGGGTAGGGGAGAGCGTTTCTTCCTGACTGGCTGTATGCTAGAGAACGATCTTGCAGGGGTTATCTCATAATGGAAGGGCTTTAGAATTATTCTCTCCCTTATGAAATGTTGAGTACCTCTCCAACTGATCTCCAATTTTTAGCCCATGGTATAGTGTACTTAAGTTATAAGAAATGAGAACTAATTCACTATTGGTTAAGACCTAGACCTCAATGTGTGTATCTCTGTGGCTATAGCTATCTTTCAAGTACATCTTTCTGTTTCTCCTCACCCCTGGTCTTTCTGTTTCTCCATCTGGCTGTTTTTCTTTTGCTCTATTTCACTTCCGCCCTAGAGAATCTTAGCTTTTGGCCATAATAATGAAAATTATCATCTAGTGGAACAATCAAGATTTAGTAATTATCATGATGCTATTTTTTTCTAAAGAAATAAGCAGAAAAAGTTTGTTTTGCAACATCAAAACTCAGTTTCTTACGGAACATTGTCAGGTAAGCAGGATCGGTGGAGTCACGCACAGGGAAGGTGGGAGTCGCCGTGGACCTGTCACCCTGGTAGTGCCACGGCATGGACATTCACCGGTGAAACTGAAGAGAGCTGATGACCAACTGTCAAGGAAGCCACACAGCGCTCTTGAGAGACGGCCATCGTGTCTTCAGCGGTCAACACTCACTCCATATTATAAATAGTTGATTCTAGAAGCCCTGCAAGTAATAGCTTATCTCTCATGAGAGATTATTTCTTGGAAATAAATAAGATGCTTTTTATTTTGTCTCAGTACTGCCTTTCATGTACTTCTCTGATTTGTCTGACAGTGACAGACAACACTATCTTTTTAAATTTCTTTTCCCCTAAACGGTTTTTTTTTTCTCCAGTAAATTACCTTGCTTTATGGGCACTTGCAGGTCAATGCAGAGTTTCAGAAAGACTTTCTCTTAAGAAAGTTCGTGCCCTTGCTGGAAACATGAGCAGAGGGCATGGAACACAGACCCTGGCAGTAAGGGGTACTCATGTCTGGTCTTCCTCACCATGGTCTGTGAGTGCCGGACCATAAGTGATCAAACTCGACATTCTAACTGCATTACCTTGCTTTGACCATTGAGGTTTACAGTAGAAAGTACAGTTGAGACAACAAAGAGACCTAGGGAATTCCTAGCAAATATCACCATGTAATGAAAAGCATTCCTTTAATTTTCTTATTGATTCCACACCTGTGGTCTCCCCAAATAAGTTTTGATAGCATTAAATCTCAGGAACCGACACCCCTTTCCTGAGAAGACAATTTCAATCAACCTAAGCAAGAAATTCAAATTCACTCCTGGATTTTATTTCTTCCTTTTCAAAACCAACTTTATGTGCGATCCAATCAAATTATCATTTCTGTTTCTTACAGCTGTTAATTCAGACCTGGGGAAAATGGTAGAAGCTGTGGCAACAAAATGTTTAGATCTTTCTAATCTTATAAAATCATACAGAGGATACTTAGCAGAATTTGCGGTTTTGGAACAAAACAAGTGATATGGGACATCCCAAAGCTCAAAGTCCAAGTTAGGGTTCACACCTGTGTGGCAACTCATAGAGGAAAACGGTCAGTGTGTGACAAACTCGAGAACAGGAGAGTCCCCAGAGAATCCCCAGGCCCTCCCTGTGCTTACTGCCAGGCAGGCACTGTAAACATAACAGCTAAGCTTGGGGTGTGCGCTGTGTCCCTAATGGGGATGTTTGACAGTCTCTGGGTGTCTTGTTTGTATGAACCTTAGAAGCTGAACCTCAGGGTCCTTCCAGCCAGGACTCTGCAACCAGGAGAATCACAGAAGTTGAATCCAAGTTCCCCAGTCTGGGAACAACA
Organism: Dasyprocta punctata; assembly: GCA_004363535.1. Lineage (NCBI taxonomy): Eukaryota > Metazoa > Chordata > Mammalia > Rodentia > Dasyproctidae > Dasyprocta > Dasyprocta punctata. Next base: position 40,043 of record RJWM01001318.1, on the reverse strand, counting down.
GACACAAGAGAAGAGGAAACTCTAGATAATAGAGAAGAGAAAGGAACAGAAAAAGGGAGTCTCCAAAAAACTGGCTACCATATTTTTTAGTATTTTTAATATTGTCTTGTATCAACTGAAAAGGGAGCTCTGCGAAGTTAACAAACATCAACAAAACAGCAAAAATACTTCCTGAAATCAAGCTTCCTTCTAGAAGTTCAAGGAAATTAATTTCACAGAGCTATAAGAAAAAGGGAAGTGTCCGAGTCAAATTCTGTACAAAGTTGCTATAACAACCACCAAAAAGAGAGTGAATGGTAGACAGTGTCCTTATATATGATCAAAACAACTTGTAAGCTCCAAAGAAGATCGAAATTGTGGCATTCTATATTAATGCAGTGCAGAAATGCATTAAGAAAATGATACAAGACCCTGAAAAGCAGCCTAAATCAAAATATAAATTCACAGTAGGTGACAGAGTTCAAGGAAGAACTAGAAATTTAAGAAGTCATTTTAGAAAGTGGCCAGACAGCAGGAACAGAGTTTTTAATATGCACCAACAATAAAATGTATTCCAGTAAAGTATCTTCAGGTGAAACAGTGCATTCCCCTCTTCAGCCTTGCTCAAGGTGATGGAGCCCGAGGGTCCCGCTGATCCTCGCGAAGAGTAGCTAGAACAGAGGCAGCTCCTGACTAAGTGCAATGGACAGCACCCAGATGGTCTGAAGGTCCACTCACCCAACGCCACAGAGTCCCCAACAAATATGGACTAAGAGAGAAAATGAAATGGTTACAGCAGGGAAATAATCTCACCAAAGAAGCCAGTAGAAGCGTGGAAGTGGAAGCATTTAGGAAACACCTGACTGCGTAGGGAGAATGGTTCCTCACCCTATGCTCCAGTCTCTTTTGTACATGATATTGTGTTTACGCATCACCTATGTGCACCTTCCTGTGTACTTTACATCACCTACAGATTACTTGTAATACCTAAAACAACGGAAACACTATGTAAATAGCTATTTTGGGGGAATAATGACAGAGAAAAATTACATGCATGCTCATCAGTACAGATGCATTTTGTTTCAATTTTTTTTTTGATCTATGGTTGATTGAATCTTTAGGTGCAGAAACTGCAGATATGTATGGATGACTGGCATTAAAACTTTTGAAGTTATTCAAATAATTGCTTGCATGATAAGAAAATTTAGGGAAGATTTGAGTATGTAACTAATAAGAGTGATAGAAAAATCTGTTAATTTTAAAAAGTCAGTTATATGCCTCACACTGCAATAAAAGCTTAAATGTAATATCTGTTATCTTTATAAATTTGTGGCACAGTTAATAGTACTCTTACTTTATAGACAGGTTAAGCAAATCAAGCAAGATGCCTAACTAAGTTGACAACTAACTCAGACCCAGGGACTTTATAGCTCACACTTTTCAACCACATTCTATAAAAAATTAAATTGTCTACTAGGAAGACTGTGTTTTAACCTTAATGCTATCATTTAGGAATTAAGAAGGTTATTTGTGTTTCTAATTTTTTATTACCATTCCAGCAGAAAACTAGAAAAAATGATATGGGCTTGCTATTTTAGTATTAAACAAATAGTATTGACACTGAATTTTTAGCATATCAGAGAGAATTTATATTGGAGATTAATTTTTGACTCATTTGGGATGCCATATTTTTGAACTCTTGTCCTATCCTTTGAGAATTGTCAACTACTATTTCTAAACATTTTATCACTCTGAATCTTCTTTTGTGCCTCTCATTGTATGGAGATTTTGTTCAGCTGCTTCCTTAAAGTCTTGGTTTCTGACAGAATCAGAATGAGAAAAGTGAGATGCTGCCCCTGAGGTCTGAGTGAGAAATCGTAAACCAGTCATCAGTGGTCCCTAACTGGCCCCACGTACCATAGGGTGAAGCCCACAGAAGGAAATCACTTCCAAGATGCTGACCCAACATCATGAGGTTCTCTGCTTAGTGTCTCCCAGATATTTCATGCATGGTAAACAGGGCATCATCTCTGAAAATGGCACTGATTTCAGGAAATTTTTCAGTGTGATTGGGAAACACATACATCCGCAATCCATTTCACCGCTAATATCTTTATTCAGATGCTACCATGGGAAGTGGCATGGTCTTAGGGCAGCATAAACTGCCCCAGAGATTTCTGGAGGGGATTGCAATAATAATATTTCAATTTGTTGTAAGGCCGGGAATTTCATCTTCAGAACCTCTCTCTCTTTCTTCCTATTTCCTTTCCCGTCCAATTCATTCTCACTCAGCTTAAAGCCCATCTTGAAATAGTGTTAAATCTAATACCACTCTCAGATTTCATCAATCTTTGGACTTGGCCGGGGGTGCATAGAGTAAAAAGGCAAGCAAAAACGGGCTTCTATAAATTAGACTTTAGAAAGTAGCTATTAGAACATCCAGATCCTGACAAAATGTTTCCCTCCCATGTACAAGGCCTGAAATTGAACCTAGCTTTCTCCTCTGAAATGAATCAAATAATTTAAAAATCTCCTTTGCAGTGGTTTGTGATTTCTTGGGTGTCTACTGCTTCCTCTATCTCAGTTTCTTAATTTGGTTTAAAAAAAAGGATGACTTTTGCTGAATTAAAAACCTATCAAGATTCCATGTTTCCCAATCATCTGCATGTGGTTGAGTTAGCATCTGCCCCAGAGAATTCAGGACGCTACAGAATTTGATGTAAATGAACTCGATCTCTTGCCAAAGAATACTAAGAAGCACTTCGCATTGAAGGTCAGTGGATATGATACAGAGAAAAAAGTTTAGCCACAGGTATATTTCAGATCCAGAAAAGAAGAAGCCAGAGAAAACCATCTTCTCTGACTTGGAAGACTTTGTGGAGGAAGAGGTTCTTTAACAGCTGTTTAAATGATGGATGACACACTGCTGATTCACAAGGATTCTGTGTTGCTGAATACAATTCTTCCCAACCACTTAGGTATTACGGGAAGAGGTTCTACAGAAATACACAGCCAGATCTGCGTTAGAAGTAGTCCTTTAACTTTGGCCACTCATCTATTCTTTAGACAATTTAATCCTCTCTTCTGAATGCTGGTGTGTGCCCATTTGTGTGCTTACTTTGAAGTATCCAATTGTGGTGGATACAGGCAATAAGTTTAAGGATGACATAAAATGAAATCCATAGGATCATTGAAAATGCAATATATTTGCACAATGAAGTGTCACTGGGATTGATTAGGGCTGTTTTGTGTGACTTGGAAAAGGTGAAGTGTCATCTTTCTTCAGACAAATGGGTTTGGTTACCTCAATGAAAAATTTTTATGGAAAATGATCATTTTCTCTTTCACTGTAAAATTTCGGACTATAAATTTTTATAGTAGCCATCCCCCCTTATTATATTTTATTTGCAATTCTTTTATTTCCATTTTAATGTTTAAGAGGAACTTATCTTACTGAGGTATCAAAATCTTGTGATCTTCAGCAAATGCTCATAATCTTGGTGATTTGTTCATAAGGTAAAAGTAAGAAAAACAGGAATCTCTGACAGATTTAATCAGAGTTCTGACTCTAGATCTAATATTAATTGAGTGACTTCTGTAAGTCTTCTAACATTTCTAGGTCCAGCCACCCCCTCTCCTCCAAACCCCACTTGTGATTCTTACTTTCCCAGATTCCAGATAGAATAATATGTGGGTGCATGGGCTGCTGCATGGAAGGGTACATGGTGGAGTTCATGAATAGATGTCTGGATGGGTACATAGATGGATATGCGATTGAATCTAAAGATAGATTCATGGATTATAGGATGACCAAAGCCAAGATGGAAGAACGTACAGAAGAAGATTTAATAAACGATGAAATAAATTCAATAGAAGGAAAATGCACTGTAAGTGAGATGTGGTGGGTCAGTTTAATTTTTCAACTTCATCGTTTTAGGAGCTGCCTAGGGATTAGTAAAGTACACCCCTGAGTGTTTCTGGATGGGGCACGAAGGTGTGATCTTGGAGATATATATCTGGTCCCTACAAATTTGTTTTCTGCATGTGTACTGTGTTGTTTAAAAAACAACAAAAGCCAATAGTAGTTTATGTGTCAGTAAGGAGCACTGCTTCAAATTCACCTGCAGTTTAGTTAATACCTCACACTAAGAGCTCCAGGAAAACTTGGTCCTGTGGGTCAAAAGGGAGTCTGAATATAAGCACTTGCCAGCATTTAAAGAAATGACCACAGCAGAAAAGAACTTTAAACAATGTCACCACTGCCGCTGAAAAACCGTGGTGACAGGGACAATACTGAAGTCAAAGTTCCCAATAAAACAGTTTTCACCTAATTTGAAAAAGTATTTGTGCCAAATCCCGTGCTTGATCAGATATCATATTGCTAAGAGGTCTGTGAATTTTCTGTGGCAGATACTTCAAAGTGAGGGATGTCCATCTTTTTCAGAAGACGTCTGCAATCCACAGAAATAATCTCCTACCATTTATCTCGTGATCCGACCGTGGCTGGGTTGGTAAAGAGAGGGGCCAAACATTAGTCTAAAGTGTCCCTTAGTTCACCAGAGCCTCTCCATATTCACAAAGCCAACCAGGAGAGCCACTGCTGTGTTGATTTGTTTTGTTAGATTAATGATTCTTCTGTTAATATTTAACCTTTTGTCAAGTTGTGATGCATAGAGTTGCTGATGTAGATCAATACAAATGAGCAATGGGGCAGGCACATCCTTCACCTCATTTCTTCTCCACTAGTACACAACACTCTGTTTTATTGACAGGGTGTTTCCAATCGCCCATAATTAATTAAACAAAGAGAACGGTGTACCCCTTCACCACGTGAAAAGAAACACCAGTGTCTCACTTTCATCTGCTGTGAGGACTTGGATTAGTGAAGAAACCCCTCAGGGGTATGAGTTGAGGGGAAGGGCTGACACGCTTCCTTCAGTGTATGTCATTCAGGTGCCCAGAGAAGGAAACCTGAAAGCTTTTATGTGGATAGCAATACCTAGGATGTTACTGACAGTGCTGCTGAATAAGAAATGAAACTATACCTGGGAATTTTTTTTCCAGTAGCGTGATCTAAAATTACTAAGTCTTTTCTTTCCAGAATAGAGATGTAGAATAAGCAACATCTTTCCTCAATTGCAGACAGCATTATTTTGCCAGTTCCTAATTTTAAAAATTTCCTTGTGTATCCATCTTCTCGATAAAGTTAAGACACAGTGCTCCCTCCAGGTGATGTAGTATTATGAGTGGTTGGTTTTACCACCACAGAGGCTGACGGTTCTCCCTTCAAATCTGTATTTCTCATCATGCTCCCAGCTCCCTATCTTGTGTCTGTTTGTCTCTGTCTGTCTCAAGCTTCACAGTTTTCCACATACTCTTCTCTCCTGCCAATCCGATGCTCTCTCCTCCTTCAATACAGTCTTGTCCTGTCAGCCCCTGTTCTCTCCAAGGTTGCACGGTGCATGCCAGCCACGTGCAGAGCCTGAGGAGAACACTTCAATTCTGAATTCAGCAAATAGTTTGTCCTGAAAGCCAGCATGGCTAAACAGGGCTGTGGGTAACTCGCCTCTGGTAGACGTGAGGGAGAAGTGACTAGGACGAAGGGTGTGGCCATGACCTAAGTCACGTGTTATTGTATTTTTGCCAATATAAAAGTTGAATGCTGTGTATACATTCCCAATCCTTCTAATATCTCTATGGCTATTCAAGACTTCAGACACCAGGTTAGGGCCATGTCAGATTCTAAAATTCCCTGGACTTATCCTCTCCTTATCCTTTTCACAGAAGGCTGTTACTGGGTCTTCCTAGTAAAACACGTGTAGATTATATTCATAGTAGTCTTGTTGATTTTACTGTTTGGCCCAAACTTACTTAACTGTTTCTTTGCTCTTGCCTACACCAAAATTGTGGCCAGAGATGCATAAGTTAAAAACTCAAGATCAGCACAAAACCAGGGCTACATATTCCCCAAGGGGTGAGATAAATGGTAACACCTGGTCTAATAGTCTAGCTAGACATCAGTCACCTCAGGAGACAACCAGGACCCAGATCATCACCTGCCTGAAAGGTTCTCTGGTCTTTCCCCGCCCACTCACTATGGGACTCACTTCCCATTAGAGCAGCACGACCTGAACAACTCACAGGACCCCTGCTCTCAGTTCAGTCTTTCTCTTCTTTCCTTCTCTGGCCTCACCCAGAGGCCCCATTACCTCCCCATACCTGGACCCTGGGGTCTAGAATACCTCCTCCCCTTCCCTGGTTCTCAGTCAAACACCTCTCACCATCCCATTAAAGCTAGAGCACCCCATCCCTCTCAGTGCCAGTCGCCTGTCCCTGATCCAACTCTGAGGGGACGGAAGCCAATTCCTTCTCTCCTGCCCCAACGTGGTCTTCTGGTCCCTACCAACTCTCCATCACTCTAACTCTCCCTGTCCGAAAAATGAACGGTACTTGTAGATTAGTACAAGAGCTCCACGCTATCAACTACATAGTCCTTCCTAACCATCCTGCGGTGCCCAGCCCACATGCCCTTTTATCTTCTGTCTTCCCCGCTACTACCCATTATTCATCCTAGATTTGAAGGATGCCTTCTTTACTATTCCCTTACTCTCCTCCACACAACCCCTCTTCACTTCTACTTCAGCCAGGCCCTCACCCTTGGTCTGCTGTCCTTCCGCCCATCCATCCCCCATCTAATGCAGTATATAGACGATCTCCTCTCAGCCCCTCTTACGAATCCTCTGGATGGGCCTCGTGGCTGCTTTCTGTACCGGGACCATTGGTCTGTATAGTCCCCCTTCTCTTATTTGGGCTTTGTCTTTTCAGACTCCGGTCCCAGTTCTTTCAAGACTGCATCTGAACAATCATTAATTGGTTGCTCTTCTCCTCCCCGTGATGTAAAAGAGTTCCCCAAGATTCTCCTTCTCACTAGGTTGCCCACTCAGTTCGTGTGCCATGCAGGAAGTAGTCATGAGAAACGGCACCCATCTCCCCCTTTTTTTTCTTGTTCTTCTTTTTCCTTTTTGCTTGTAATAGCAAAAAGATGGGAATGTAAGTCTCAGTTTGTACCTGACTCTCCCAATACCCAACCTCTCCACCAGCAGAGACATTGGTCTCCACTCAATACCAGTACCCTCAGCAAACACAGGATATCTTAAAAGATGGAAAACAGACTACATCGAAAGACACCCAACCATTCATACTGGACACCTCAAGGAATTTGTCCACTGAGGCACAAAACATCCAGAGAACTTTGACCAGTGATATTTACTGAGATTTCCCTGCCCAATGCCCCTAGCCTTCTTTCAAGTCCTACAAGAAGTCTGCTCCTCTTTGCTCCCTGCAGATGGCCTTTTCACCCTCTGTCTGCCTGCACCCAGGCATGAAACGTTCCATGTCGTGTTGTCTTTACACAGGCCTGGTGGTCTCAGCTGGTTTCTGCCTCACGCTATTCCTTACATTTTTCTTCTAAGAAAAAAGATGTTAATGTAGAGCTGCTTCTTCTAAAAAAAATAAAAAAAACTCAGTATCCATGTTTAATTGTAGTGTTGGCACTTTTGGATAAATAATTGGATTAGGGTTTGCAGTTTGGCCCTCAATATCTAAAATGTCCAATGTCACTGACCTAGCCAGACCCTCCAAGATGTGTGTATTACAGCTAGGTACTATGCAAAGGTATGCTGAATGGGAAGAAAATCAGAATTGGGTTGAGTGATCTATATTTAATTATAAATTTTATTTTCTTCTTGAGGGCACCTAAGTTTAAGATACAGAATAATTATAATATCATTTTCATAAATTAAGTAGTATTGGGCTTAACCCAAGTGATGGCTGGGTGCTCAGCTCAGCAGGGGGTTAATAAAGTCTTGTTAGCTGTCTAGCACTCTGTTGAATTTAATTTAGCTTGATTTAGTATTTCCTATACGCAAAGTGCTTGACAACAATTGCATTTCCTGCGCTTCGCAGTCTTTCTGGGAACTTAAAATGGTATTTCTCTATCTGATAAGTGAGAAGATACTATTTTCTCTGTTTTATGAAGGGGTGATTCATTTATTTGCGGGGGCAGGGAGGAATTGTAGTTAAGGACCCCGAGTTAAGTTCAGATGCTGGCTCCCCGCTCACTAGCTGTGTGATCTCGGTCTTGTTACAGAATCCCTTGGCACTATACTTTTCCCTCCCTTAAGTGGATATTATAGTTTTACCATGCCAAAATTTTATGAGGATTTCTTGAGAACTTGACACATAGTAAAAGCTCAATACATTAACCATTAATAGTTACATAGCTGTGGTCGTGCAAAACTATACAGAGTGTTAGGAAATAGTATCTTAAAGAAGAGTCCTCAGAATGCTAGGACACAGATGGCGTAAGTTCACGATGCAGTTTGCTTGACAGCTCCCTGTCTCTGACACCTTGTACTCAGGCTCCAGGGCATGTGACTTTTCCTTGTCACAGAGTTTGCCCTTTCCCTTGGGTGCTGGACTATTGGTCTTTGAGACATAGTTCAAGCTCTGGAATACTGACTTCATCAGACGGAGAACGGATCACCTGACTGCTGTCACCTGGAGAATGGCAAAGCTATGGGTCAGTTATAGAGAAATGATATGTACCGTCAAGGTGGAGTCCAGAAGCACGATGGGATCCTAAGGCCCAAAGAAGTCTGAGCCCAGGCCTTAGTCCAAAAACACGTTAGACACGTGGAACATTTTGTGTTCATTCTACAGGCACAAGCCAGAATAGGGCTTGGGAGCCCACCAGGTGGACAGCCCCAGTCAATGCCACCATGCTGAGGCAGAGGCCAGTATGCAAAGGTGTTGCTTTTCTTAATGGTGACCAGGAAGTGCTTATATGCTCATTACTGACACTGTATGGTAATACTGATTATATGTTGGTTGATTTTTTTTATTACTAGTTATAAGAACGGAAAGTTGTTGTCCTACTATTACGTCTCAATGTGCTATCTCCAGAGAACAAGTTAAATCAGATCATAGTATCAGCACTGGTGCATCCACACTGGGTAAAATCCTTATCACATTGCCACTACCCATGTGTGGAGAGCCATCTTTAAATCATCAGAATATCGATCAGCCATTTGTCCATTACCGCATTCATTCCATATCTATCTTTAAACAGACCTGGCTCACCTAAGGCACATGGTCTGTAGGAATAAATAGTTGTCTACATCATGTGTACACACAGTGGGTGCCTTATGCAACCTCAACTTGTTTCTCATGGATCTGAGAAGTAAAAAATACAGTGCAAGAAAGTTGGCAGCTACAAGCCATGTCTATTTTATATATACTTAGGTCTGAAAACTGTTGACTGAGCTACAAAGAGTGACCAGAGAAGCAAGTTCAGCCTGAATTCAACTCATTAGGACTCTGGGTCAGCCTTCAGGTAGGAAGCCTGAATTCACAGGTCGGTGGAAACAGACAGGGTTGATGCAAGTCACTTTGAAGATTAAGACTTGATTTCTCCTATCATTAAGATTGGCAGTGTGAGAAGAAAGGGCGGAGGTATGCCTTCCTGCTGGAGATTATAAAGCAACGTCTGGTTATAATCCAAAGTCAGAAGGGAATAGTGTAGTCTATGAAGGTCTAGAAGAAGTTGTGGCATGGAAGACATTTGCCATGTTGAGACTCTCAAATATAGCAAGGTTGTAATGGCTAAATCCTAGATGACAGTTCGTGGTCTAATGTTTACATTGTAGTGTAAAGCCATCATTACAGGGAACTGGCAGCATGAGACAATGCCCTGTGACTCCCTGTCCTTGGGGAAATGGTAATTACAGCAAAGCATTGCTATCTTCCAAGTTCACTATTCATCACCCAGTCAATCAATACCCCTCAGGCACCTTCCACATAGGCAACTACCAAAACCTTCTGAATCATAGTGGTGTAATATAGCTTGAGCTCCTTCCTTAGGAAGAAGAGAAATAGCTGCTAAGAACATAGCACATGAAGTATATCCATTGTGTCCCATGTCCTAAGACACGATAGAGCATCGGCAAATGGGGTGAGGGCCCAACCGCTTATTCTCAGGATGTGTTTTTCAATGATCAAAAGAGGGAGAACAGTCTCTGGGATCCCATTAATAAGGGCACTAATCCCATTGATGAGGGCCCTTGTCTCATGACCTATCACTTCCCCAAGGCCCCACCTCCAAATGCCATCACACTGGGGATTAGGTTTCAACACAGGACTTTTGCAGAGGCAAAACCATTCACCCAGTATCCCTTATGCTTCTGTTACCTCGACATGTTCTGGGAATGAGGACTGTTCACAGTGCTGTCATCTCCACTTACCTCTCACCTTTTCAATTTCTGAAGCAAGAGTACGATCCTAGTCTATGTAGCTCCCTTGGTTGTGGAAAACACATAACTAGCTTCCCTTTAGAGCCCTTCTAGACTTGAGTCTCATTCTTTTTCCATGGAGCATAGGTAGAGACTTACAAGCACACAGACAGCTCTCTCCAAACACCCCAACAGTGTGTCCTTTATGGGTCCTGTTGGACTACAAAGTCTGGAAACCATTGCTACACATTTAGTTTGAAAATTTTGCTTATAGAACATCTTTCAGAGTTTGTACGTCTTGTATCATGGTTCTTCACACAAAACCCCCCATATAATATTCTTCTAGGTATACTTGTATGAGGTATGATTGAAAAATATAGTATTTATATTAAAAAAATTACAGTGACACTTCAGTTCACAAACTTAATCCTTTCCACAATTCTGGTTGCAAACTGAATTGGATGGGGGACAAATCAAATTCAGTGGTTAGGTTCAATGTTGACCTTATGAGGAAATTTGATTTGGTTCTTGTCCAATTTGGTTTGTGACCAGAATCATGGAAAGAATTAAGTTTGTGAACCAAAGTACCACTGTATTATGGTAAAAGACATTGCCTTTAACCTCCTCCCAAATATTTCCCCTCACTTTGAAAACATTTATTGTATCAATCTTGCCACTTTCTGAAGTAGTTCTGGGAGTCTTTTCTTGTGCACGTCTTTGCACTGTCATAGCTACTTTGATCACTTGAACAGATTAAAGATGTTTACTTCTTTTGGTCATTTTGACTATGAGGAAGAGCCAGAAGTTGCATGGCATCCTTGTGGCAAATAAGGAGAATGAGAACACACTGTCCTGTCTTTATGAGTCTGCTTCTCCTCTCAGCAGTCGCATTCACTGTAGTTTGAGCACACCTTGTAAAGACATGAAATAAGCCTTCCAGAACTGCTTCACAAGGTGGAAAGAATGAGGGGACATATTCAAAGCAAGAGGGAGTATTTTGGTGGGAATTAATGTCAGTGAGTCTCTTACTGTAATAAAGTTTTTACTAATTGAAACCATGATTGTATTCTTCGATGAACCCCTGCACTCTTGCTGCTGTGCACTGGAAAGAAACAGGCAGGAAAAAAAGGGGAGGGATCTTCTCCTCTGGTGCTCCTTGGATATTGGTGGAGAGATTTGGCAAAGAAGAGCAGTTGAGTTAGGAGTTAGGAAGAGGCTGAAGGAAGAAGAGAAATAAAACAGAGAAGGGAGAAGTCATAACAAATGTGGACTTTCAATGGCTCCCCTGAGGAGCATTTGCTGAGAAGATGAGATGCTTGTCCGGTCTGAGGTCCTAACCGATGGAAGGAACGGGCCGAGCTACAGTCCTCAGCCCTGGGCCAGAGCTGCTGTTTTGATCACAGGGAAGCAGCCTGTGAGTCCTGAGAGCATGCAGCTTATGCAAGCGCCTTCAGGTTTCTGTGAATTTAAAGAATGGTGGGTTCCTCAGTGATGAGACAGACTATTGGTTCCTCCATCCCCAAATGGATTGCAATTATGAACCAAGTCAGAAAAAAGCAGAAGGTTTATGTCAGGTTTAATATTCAACTTTGCAACTAGAAAGCAGTGCAACTTTTCTTCTGGGTTTTTGGTTTTTCTTTTTACATGCATGAAATTCTAGGGCTTCTCTTCAGAAGGCAGCCAGGCCATCCCGGATCTGAAATGAGATGTCTATCATTGTCGCGTGGTCCCCTAACAGACTGTAAAGCCCCCGTTGCTGTTCAGCTCTGGGGGGCCTGGCCCAGACAGCGTGGCAGATGCCCACACCAGAGCTTTCTAAATTTAGGCTGCTGCGTACACCTTGTTTATAAGGATCAAGATCTCAGCTGTGAAGTTTTGCACTCAAGTAGCCACTTCCATCATCCCATTCAGAAGCAGCGACCTGTGTGGATGAAAAATGGAAGGCCAGTGTTAAACCACAACCATCACATTCTAGTTATTTCTTACCCAGAGCCTGCTCCTGACCAACCACGGTAGCTCCTGACATGTTTTCTTACTCCTGTAGTAAGAACAAGCTGGGGTATCTTTCCAAATCATAGATCCCTTTTAACTGACCTCACCAGCAAACTCAACACGTCCCCTTCCCCAGTAGCCATTCTGTACTATGGGATTCTATGACTGAATCTTGTAAGATTAGACCAGGCTTGGGTAACATCTTACTCATGTTGGACCAGTCCCAGCCCTGTCTTTCTAAAATTGGATTTGATCTCAACAGACAATCAGGGAGATTACCTTTATGTGGCCAGGCATAGAATGGTGACACTTAGGAGTTCTGATAAAGCTGTCCTCTGCTATGAAGACTGGACCGAAAGGAAGCACTCTCCAGGGAGAGGAGGAATGATGTGGATTCATAGAGAAACAGAGATAAGAGATAGGGAGAGCCCCGTGAGGGTTCCTAGGGTAGCCAGTGTGTAGTTCAGCTTTTCCTAAGAATGCACTCAGGAACTTGGTGTCTGTGAAGGGTAACAGCACAATCTAGTTTATCTCCTTTGGTTACAATGGTGTTCTTCCACTCTGGCTTACATGATAAAATCCACCAATATCCTATTTTATGAGACATCAATTTCATTCTTGCCAGAGAATCCCTCACTATTTTATCTCAAGTTCATTTTACTCACTTATATTAGGACAAGTGTGTGCAACAGCCTTCACAAATAGATAATTTAGCGAGTTACCTCCATTGTCCAGTTGAGAAAACTGAGGTTCTGGGAAGTTTGGATTTGAACTGGATCTAAATTCCTCCATAGCAGAGGCACTTCCCGTCGTGTGTCTGCATTTCTCAAGGACACACACTTCAGTTGTTTTTGTAGTCAACAGCAATTTGGTCTGTCTGAAAGCCTCTAAAGACAGATTGGGTGTCCAGAAAATGAATCCCAAACTTTTTTGATTAAATATCTGCCTTCCAATTGCTCTTTGAAATATGAGATAGAAAATGGCAATGCTGATGAAGATGAAATGAACTCTGGCGGAAGCCTGAGCTGAATTTGGGGCGGATGATTAGTGAGTGCAACGATAGTGAGAAACAAGAGTTTGTTTGCCTTTTTCCTGTTATCAGTGCATGATTACAAAGGTAGACTAATCCCCACCTGAGAGTGGTGTAATTAAAAGTCTTTTGGATAAGAATCTGAACGCAACAGAGGGACAATGAGTTAAACTGTGTGTGTTCCTTGTACTGTTCTGGTTTCATTAACCACTGGACCACATCTTTTTCTATTGTACATCAGGGATCGTTAAACAGACCAGCAGTGAATTCAGCCACTGGCTGAGACTAGAAGACCCACTGGACACTAATTCTTGCATTTTTTTCCCTTCACAATCCAGTAAAGTTATATTATTCAGAAACAAGCGTCTCTTTATATGTTTAATTAACCTTAACTGGATGCCAGCTCCTTCTGTGCAAGTCAGCTCTGGCATCATGAATATAATGTAGCTAGATAAGGAATGATCTAGTGTGGTTAACATTACAGAGATTTTTGAACGAGGCTTCCCTAGCACAAGCAAAGATCGAGCCCAAACCCCACCCCAGCCATCACACTATCAGGCCACCTTTCCCGGTGCGTTTATTTATTGTGGGCACCAATCAGGGGTCATGGAAGCTAAACAGTCCCAAAGCTGCAGACATGCTTTTCTGAATAAAGTGCTTATTCTTCTGCTTTCATCTCAGTCTGTCCTCTTAATGGCAAAGGACGTGGCCCTAATTTTACTGTTCAGCAATCGGAAGCGATCAATAGAAAGCAGAGGGGCCAACTCATGGGAGAGGTGTTATTTCTAAATAGCACGCCAAACTCCAGAATTAAATTGAGCCTTTAAGGGCATAGAATGGACACACCAGGTCTAATAACTCTTTATTCTTTCCGGTTTCCCATATTTTATCATTGTCTTGTTTGCTGAATCTAATTTTCTCTTGCTACTTCCAGAGGGGAGTAAGAGAAGAAGGGGGCGGGGGAAGAGACGGAGGAAGAGAGAAGAAGAGTTTGAAAAGCTCCATAAATTACCAGGACCCAGAGGATGACATAATACCAACTAGTAACTTTAAATTGTCTGGCAGTGTCTGCATTGCTGACTCTGTTATTGGCTGTCCCCACTGAGAAAGATTATTTAAAGCAAATTTGTCATTTCATTACAATTCTCCAGCTAATGTAAATCAAATTTCAACATTTACTCAAGATGGAGCCCAAAGCCAAACACAGAGGACGCATACCATTCCATGCCGGGGCTAATTTCTCTTCTGTCAAGTCCTTTTCCTGGGACCTAGTTGCCCAGTTGCTGTTCTGCTGGTCAGGCATTAAGAAAGACACATCCTCATTCCATTAAGCATCCTCTGTATTCCTGTGCCATGCCCTGGACATGGGATAAATAGTGGTGGTCGGAGTGGAATACAAAGGGGAATAGTTTAGAATAAACCACATGATTGCTGATCTGCTAGTTAGTAGACCAAAGTTCATCATCTACCTAAGGGGAAATACACTAATACATGTAGGTCCACTAGGAGGGGGGTTTGTTTGTTGTTAAGAACATTTCTTTGCATTTTATTTTGGAAGAAAATATATCCCTTTTGTGTATTCACTACCAGATTCTCCTGAAGAGTCAGACTATTTTTAAGCAACTATTTTAGTAGGAGGACAAATTGTGCTGCCCCAGATTTGAGAGGAAGCAGCAAAGGAAAGAGCATGGTGGAACGGTAAAGTCATTTCCAAGAGATATTTCCCCTCCAGCTTGAGATATTTCTATGAGGTGAGACTCACACGTTCTCAAATATATATTTACACCCAAATTACTGTACCAACATTTAGATCATTCCCCAAAAACAGTGTGAAAACAGCAGCCTCAGAAGTGTTTATAGGCAAGACACAAGATTGGTGGCATAAAAATTATTTTATAAAATACTACACCTATCATTTTTGACCGCTGACTTAAGGTGGATGATCTGTGTAAAAATATAAATTATGTTGTTAGGGAAATGGTGATTATGGGTTTTGTGTATTAGTCATTCATCTTTCCATTTAAATGCAAATTCTTCATTTAGACCACTACCTGAAGACACTCACATTTAATCAGATACAAGTTTGATCTTCTGATTTATTATTTCAGACAAGACCTTCAAAATTTGCATTTCTTCTCATGAGGAAGGTAGGTTCTATTTACATTTTTCTTTTAATGCACTCTAAAAAACAAGCCAACCAAATGTACAAATACTACTTGCAGGCCAAACATGAGGCTCCTTAGTTGACCAAAGGCGCATCTAGCAGTGCGGGTATGTGCATTTGAGAAATAGGTGTGGTGGTCAGTAGACAATCTCCTTCAGAGACCCCCAAAGCGAAGACCTCTGTGTGTCTTGGATTTATCTCTCAGGTTTCCAGATCTTGTATTCATCAAACCTTGTCTTAATGGTTCAAAAACAAATACGCCTCTTCTCTATATTTTGATATAATTATTAGCATTATGTGGTAGGAAGGCCCCATATTCAACTCTTAACGGCACTCATCCATCTTATCTTTAACACAATGCAGTGATATGGGCACCATTTTTATCCCCAGTTTAGAGATAAATAGGTGAGACCCAGAGAGATTAAGGAGCTGGTCTAAAATGGCATGGAATTAAATAAAGGAGCCAGGACTCGAGCCTGGACTGGCTGACACAAAAACCTGTGAACTCTCCCCTTGACCCCCACCTTCCCAGGTTACGTTGTACTTAAAGGCATTTCTGATTAAATGATTTTCAAAATCGGTGTTTACAAACTACAGTCACCAATCATATGAAGGCCAAGAGCCCATGTTCTAATCGCATGGGGAACCCACAGTGAGCCAATTTGGTCATTGCCAGCTGGGTGGCTTCTAGAACTAGGAGATGAAGGGAATTTGGCATGAGGGCACTGAGGGTGAACGGCTGCTTCATTAACCACACTGCCTGCTGCCCAGAGGAAGTGGCACGACTTGAAGTCAAGTTCTCAGACAGCCCGCGGAGACATGAAGGGAAGACTCATAACTACAAATGGGCTGCTCTCCTGTTGTGTATAGATGCCCAGGGCAAGACGATCTAAAGGAGAAAACTTCGAGATGCAACACAGACCATGGGAGAGACTCTCGCTGCTGAGGGGTTTCCTCTGCTCCACTCACACAGGGGGCAGGTGCTTCTTCCTTCATGCTTCCACTTGGAAAGCAATATTAATATCATCTAGTTACACGGTTCAATGATACATGTGCTTGAAACGTGTAAAATGGACAAGCTTTGGTTATCCAAGAAGTGGTGGCAGGGTAGAACAGGAGAAAGAGCCTCAGGCCTAAGCTCTACAAATTCTTAAGGCTGCAAACCTGCACAGGATTCATTTGGGCTTCATTCAGTAGGAGCTGGGTGTTTTGAAGCAGGTCTCAGGTGATAGGGGATCAGGTTCAAAGCCTTCTGTTGCTGCTGTTTGGAGGTGCGGCGTCTGATATCCAAACCAGTGTAGCCTCTTTCTTGGCACCTGCTTGGTGCTGAGCCCTCTGTAAAGGCCAGGTAAAAGAGGAATGATCCAGCCTGACACGGTGGCACAGGTCTGTAATTCCCAGCACTCTGGGAGGTTGAAGAATTCAAGCTCAGCTTAGGTAATTTGGTGATTTAGCAAAATACTGTCTCAAAACAAAAAATGAAAAGGACCGGAAATGTAGCTCAGATCAAAGGCCACTGTGTTCAGAGGTTCAATCCCTGGTACTGCTAAGTAAACTAACAGACAAACAAACAAATAAAGGAGGAAAATCAGTCCCTGGAATGCCTAACGCTCAGTAACGAGCTCCTCCTTGGTGATCCTTCTCCCTGCCATCGTGTGGCTGGAGCTTAAAATTGCCCACAATGGGAGTATTCATACCTTGGAAACTGGGGCACTTTACAAACTAGGACTGCTGCTCCTAGCCATTTGCAGAGCATTTACAAACACACCCACTGACTCCTCTTGTGTCACCGCTTGGGTGATTTTCAGCAAAGAAGTTTCCTATGTAGTACTTAAGGTTTTTGTCTCTAAGATAGTACTAGTAGTATTAGAGCCTAACTTATAAAATTTTGGAGAAGATTAAACAGTATACATAAAAGCGTTTGGCATTTAGTAAATACTTGGGTACCTGGTGGCACTGGTCATGGTGATCCTCATTGCCTTTCATTAACCAATTTTACAGGTGATTTTTCTAATGAGGACTTTTGTTATTTCCCTATTTAAATCTTTCAGCCTCCCCCTCCCCCATCCCCATGGCTCCCTGCATGAAATCAAGGCTCCTTAGTAGAACCATTGAAATAATCAACCCATTCAGGAGTCAACCCAGTGGTCTTAACCTACCACTTCCAAGGGACCACTTTCCCTCTGTTCGGACCTGCCACAGAGTCTGGTGCTATTTCAGGGTCCCCTCCTTGTACTACTGGAAAGCAGTTAGGAAGAGAAGAACAGATTCTAGGGGTTCATTAGCGCAATGTGGAGCATTGTGGTACGTCCTTGCAGAAAGCGTTCAGAAAGGGCCATAGGATTCTTTTGGAGACTTGCACCTTCAGGTGGTGAGTGAATCAGTGCAAACCACCCTATGGAAGCCAAGCTGAGGAGTGAGAAGGTCTTCACCCTAGTATCCAGTGCCATAACCTAGTATCTGTGACAGTAAATAATTTTTTAACCTTTTTAAGACTCAGTTCTTCGTCTATAAAATGAGTAGACTCATACCAATTTCATGTGCTTGTTTGGAAGAATGAGACAGACACTCTCCAGAAAGTCTTTTGGTATACCCTCTTTCCTTGAAAATAAGACCTAGGCTGAAAATAATCAACCTTGAAAACTAGATATCGGGAGCCAGGTGTGGTGGCACACGCCTTTAATCCCAGCACTTTGGAGGCTGAGGTAGGAGGAGCGTTGTGAGTTCGAGGCCAACTTGGGCTACAATGCAAGCGCAAGGCTGGCCTGAGCTACATAGTGCGACTCTGCCTCAAAAAACTAGGGCTGGGAGTTTGGCTCAGTGGCTTAAGCACCTGTCTGGCAGGTGCGAGGTTGTGAGTTCGATCCCCGGTGCTGCAAAAAAAAAAAAAAAAAGAAAGAAAGAAAGAAAACTAGACATCAAAGATGCCAGCCCCCACCCGCCTGTCCTTACCTTGCTTGCCATTGCTCTCCTCTTGTGTGCTGGCTGCTCTATAAGGCCCACACTCCTGATAGGTGAGACTCGAATCCCTGTCCTTCCTGCTGCTAGTTAGAACTTCACCACTGAGAACTTTCTCAGGGTCTTGTTAAGAAACTTTCTGTTGCCGTGGAAAGATCAATTTATCAGCCCTTCTTGGAGTCAGGATTCCCCAGAATCCCATAACCCGGAATCTGGAATCCCATAAGTTCTTAGGTGCCTAAAAAAAATCAGTGTAACATGTGGCCTCGTCAGTCTAGAACCCTGATTCGGTTTCTCTGACCCCCTGAAAGAGTACTGAGGACCCCCTGTCTCCGCACCCCTGGCCAGGCCTATCTGAACAGCAGGGAGAAGGCGATGGCTGGCTATGTTACAAAGGTAACTGGTGCGTGGTCCTCAGTGGCTTCGTGGTCCTCAGTGGCTTCCTGCTCCAGAAATACAGCTGCACTACTCTAGCACAGCCGCTGACACTGATCCAACCAGCTGTAAGTGCTTCCACCGCTTTGCTGCAAGAGTCGCTTAACTTCTCATTTTCCTCGCTGAAAAACGACCTTGTAGGACTCCTTTAAGATACACAAGTGACAGAAGCAAGATGTCTCCTACACAGTGTGTGTCCCAAAGACACAAGCCATCAGGAGTCCCCTTGTTGAGATGGTGAATGAGCAGCCTCGTGTATCAAAGGATGCCCAGAGTATCTGCTGGTATTATTACAACTCTTCCTCTAACAACTCCATTCCTGAGCTCAGACAAAGGTATTTGCTAATTTCAAAGCCCCTTAGCTCTTGCACAGGTAAAAATTAATTAATTAAATCAAAAGGAGAAACCCCTGGAGATTTATTATCGTGTCAGACTCCAGTGATTGCTTTAAATGACAGCATGCTAATTACCTCATGAGGAGCCCGTTTGGACAGGCTGCACCGTTCCACAAACAATAGATCTCTGCCTGGCACTGCCCAGCTGAAGGGCGATTTTAAAAATCTCTCCAGCACCTGTGCGTTTTGGAGCTCCCCATGCAAACGCTTTAAGGTCTCCTAATGGGAAACAACTAGGCCTCCAGTGCAATTAGGTCTGGAGAGTAGCCAGGTAATCTATTTGTACAGCATGTCTGTCCCTATCTGCAGAAGGTGGTTATTTTTAGCTCCCTATACCATTTCTAGAACCATCCGTCCTTTGGAGGCCAACAGCTTATTCAAGGGACCTTAAACAAGCTGTTAAAAGCAAGAAACTGCTGAAAAGAAGAGCAGGTAGAGCAGCTGAAAAGGTGATTAGAGCCGGGTTCACCTTTGGTGTCAGAGGCAAGAAGGTGGCTGCTGTGGAGTGTCAGGCAAGTTGGCCAGCAAACTTTTTTTAAAGAATGTCACAGTGATACTCACCCAGAGCTTTAGAGGAACAATGCTTGGGAGGACCTGGGAGCAGAAAGGCAGCTGGGTACAGAAGCTGGTGCTGGACATGTGACTTCTCATAAATAACAGGAAGCCGTATTCCTGAGCTCAGGCTGAAAATACCAAGGGCAGAAGCAGCAAAAGAAATTCAGAGTTGGTGACATTCCCACAGGGCCAGCTGATTGGTGCCTGTTCAGGCTAATTCAGGGTGGCAGGAGGTCTGTGCTTGAAGTCACATCCATAATCGTGATGCTTAGCATCGGAAGCCTGACACCACTCAGACAGTCCCTAGACACCTGCGGGGGACAGAGCTCCAAGGTTACACAAGTCAGCAATGACAGAAACTCAGCAAGTTAACTCCCTGGGGGTCAAGTGCTTTGTGGCAATGAAAGAGGGAGGGGTTGGGGGGACTGCCTTTCCGAGTGCCACCAAGAATTCTGCGTGTCCTTGGTAAATATTAAATAGCAGTGATGACATCATATCACATCAAGTGTGTCTTTAGGACTCAGTGACCGTGGGTGGACCAGCTCCGTGTGATAATCATCCAGAGAACACTGAAAGATCTTTAGTATGAAAGTTACAGACTGGAAGCCAGAGAGAAAATAACAGAGCTTGCAAGAACAGCTGTGGTCTCAGACCCACCAGGCTCATGAATGAGTTCAAGACCACAGACACTCGTCATCAACAGGATGTCTGCCTTGGGTTTTTATTTGTAGCCAACACAAAGATGCCAGCTTTGTAGAGCGCCCAGGGAAGGCAAAGGGAATGAAGCTGTTTGCTCAGAAAGTTTAGAATCACATGTGGATTTGTTATTGGGAGGGGCACAAAACTTTTGCAGCAGCTGGGGGCACAGGGTGGGCTGCTGTCCGCGAAAGACAGTAATTACTGTGTGGGCAGGTGTGCGGGAGGTCTCCTTGGCTACAGACGGAGCTGGGTGGTACTGAAGACTCAGAACACTGACTTCTGAGAATGGTGGAGCATTTTCCTGTGAGCGTCCTGACTCCTCCTTTCCGTGTCCATTTTCCCAAGGACCAGGTGTACACCGAGCGGTCTAATGAGATTCCTGGGTTGTGTAGACAATCTGACTGAGGACCTGAAGTCTCTTGGCTGTTAGAGAGGAATTTTGGACCTCTGAACAAGGGACATCAAGTCACCTGGAAGCTGGGAGGTTTGGCCTCCAGGTTAAGAGTGAAGCTGGACTCAAATCCCTCCTCCACTAGTTGCTAGATTAGGGGTCTCAGTGAAGTTGTTCAGCCTCTGCAGTGAAGGGGGAAATGGTGGTAGCTTTGTAAGACTTAGGACATGCATCAAGTCTTAGTGCAATATGAGCTGAGTTGCCATTTAATTAACTGCATTTATCAATTGATGTTAATGATAATGGAAACAAGAAATTAGGAGTACAACAGCGTTGTTAGGCTCAGAATCTACTGATGAGTTGCACCAGGGTAACAACCAACAGTTACGGATTGTGTCATCTAGTACTTAAATTCTGCCACAATGATTTAAATACATGTTGTGGACAATTCTTCAGAGATATGTGTTGGAAGTTAATGGTATAGTTACATAAAAGGCATAGAAAATTTAAGAAATCCTGGGCCAGGGTAAAGAGCTATGTGTGAGTATGTGTTTGCAGTACAACTGGGAATGTAGATAGGAAAATATAAATCAAGAGGCCAAGAGAGATGGTAAGCTACTTCCAGTTATGAGAAATGGGAATTGAAGAGGAAGGAGGATTCCAGCTCCTGGCCTGGGGTGAAAGAAGCAGAGAGAAAGACAGAGAGTGCTTCAGGGGGTACCTGACAATCAGCAGCCATGGCAGAGGCAGAACCTTAGTCTCTGGCGGTATCTCAGCACTCTGTCTAGTGCTTCAGGATATGGTGCCCTCTGGAGTGGGAGTCACCAGAGGTGACTGACAAAGGCACACTGCAGGCAGCCCAGCAACATCTGTCTGCTCAAACTGGAAGCAAGAGACTTGGAGAACACACAGCTTGTTCAACGTAAATAACCCACATCTTCGTAAATATGTTACAGGCCTGCATACAGAGAAGGTGCCATATTCTACACCATCGCTAAAAATCTAAACACTTTATTGCTGCCAAGTTTTCCAGTGTTTTAAGTTAAAATGAATCATTTATAGAGTTCAACGTTCTTGAGATTGATAGTGGTCATTTCTGTCAGCAATTAGCCTGATCATTTCTCTCCAGGGAAATACTTGCCACCCATTGTCAAATACTGGGCAAACCATTGATGTGTATGCTTTTAAGTGATTCTGAAAGCTACACAGCTCTGAGTAGATGTTAATGGGAGAGTTTATATTTTAGGATGCAAAACTTGAGAAAAACGTTTAAGAAATAGCTTTCTGAACTTTCTTCAAATAAATAAGAGATAAGATTTTTAATGAGGGCCTTCAAGCAGTATGTATTTTTATATAGAAAGAACGTGAATTGAGACACAAAATGTGCTACATCCACCTAATAGGATAGCATCCTGTGACGAACACAAACAGTACTGACGCATGGTATCATGTGGGTCAAGTCGAAATCATGCTGAGTGAAAGAAGCCATACACAAGGGACTACGTGTATGGTTCCTTCTGTGTAGAATGTACCAAGGTGGCAAATCCGTGGAGATAAAAGGCCAATCCCAGGAGAAAAAATATTTGCTAAGAGCATTGAGCCTTCTCTTTGGAGAGACGGAAATGTTTGTAAATCAGAATGTGGCTACAGTGGTGCGACTCTTTGAACGTAACCAAAAAGGACTGAATTGTGCACTTAAATGAATTTTATGGTCCATACATTACATTACGATAAAGCTGTCAAAATGGGAAAAGGAGGATGGCTTTTGCTAGATGCTCCTGAAAGAGTTCTTTAAAGTAGGGACAGGCATTTTGAAGCCTTTAAGAAGGATGATAAAATGGGGGCTCAGGGCCCAGCAAGCTAAATCTTAGACTCAGCTCCTCAAGGTTACAGCAGCAACCTCCCACCCCCTGCCAAAAATGAGAGCACAGCTCTCCCAAGGTCCGTGGTTAGTACCCAGATGTGCCTCTGTGGGTGCTGTGGTACGTGCCCCAGTGTGAGGGAAAGTGGATCAGACTTGTCCTGCGGGGTGTGAAAGGAGGTACTCACAACCCCGGAAAAGAAAGGAAAACTGGAGCTCAGGTGGCCAGGTCCCAAGGCAAGAGGTTCTCAGCAAGATGCTAATGCCCAAATTGAGTGCAAACCAGAGACAGCTGTATTACAAGCAGCAATTGAGTCTGGTGGCAGCAGAGAGTGGAGGTGGTGGGGGCTCATTGTACGACACAGTAAGACATGCCACACACTGCTTCCTCCTGTCAGTGTGACATCCTGCCAGAAGCCGCCATCCAGCTTATTATTCATAAATGTGATTGGAAACTCCACTTGGGGATTTTTTTCCCCATCTGTCTAATTAAATGGTAAGTCCCAAAAGGCAGAGACCAGCATGAGCTCCTGCATGGGCCCTCAGCATAGTTTTTGGTGCTGGATAAATATTAAACAATAGTCTAGTAACAAAAGATTAGCATTTCCACCAGGTTTTTGTAGTTGAAGTGAAAAGAAACCCTTTGAATGGAGTTGCAGGACTTTCTTTTGGTTTTCATATTTTTCAGCAGGAGCTTCATTCCTCACCGTAAATTACATTTTTCATACCCAGTAAGCCAAGCTAACAGAGGACTGGAAATAAAACAGTTTCATGTTGGAGGACAGCCACACAAGACCTCAGGTGAGAGCTTGTTCTCATTAGAACTAAGAGACAATTGAGGAGCCATGATATGGACTCCTCTAGAGGGATTTGGCCCAGCTCAACTCATTTCCTAGAGCAGAGGTGTCCAACAGACCCTTTGATGATGGTAAACATGTCCTTTGATACAGAAGGAACCGTAGCCAGCCCCTACTGGACAATGGAGCACCAGAGGCTCTTCAGTGGGGACGACTGCACAGTTTTTTGATAACCCACATCAAAAATTTATGCAAAGACAACTGTGAAAATTTTCCAATACAAATCGTCACGATGATCTATCTCATCTGTCTGTTCCACAAATGTCTGTTGTTGGCTTTCTGAGAGTCTGGCTCTGCATTAGACCCGGGAGATATCTTAGTGGAAAAAAGCGGACGAGGTCCCTGCTCTCAAAGTGCAGAAACAAATGAGTAAGGAGGAAATGAATGGATGGTTCCAAATAATAACCAGGGTTTTTTAGGAAGCATACAGAATTGTGAGACAGAGATTGAGCTTCTTCAGAGAGAGAGGTCAGGAGAGGTCTTGCTGAGAAATGGGATGTAGGCAGGCATCAATGGGAGACATGACTTTAGGCTGAGGAAACATCCTGCAAAGAAACCCCTGAGCTGTGAGAGAATTGGCTATGTTTGAGAAACTAAATGAATGCCAATGTGACTGGAACTCAGTGAATTAAAAGGAGAAGGAAAAAATTAGGTCGGTGAGACAGGGCAAAAGTCAAATCCTAAAAGGTGACATGATTGCTGGGGTACACCACGGAATCTTGCGAGGACTTCGGAAAGGAGGACATTAACTAGATATAATGTGTAAGTCTACTCTGCGCCTTGGAGAGTGACTGGGAGAGGTGAGTGGCGATAGTGGAGTGTAGGATAGGAACCTGGATTGGAAGGGGAAACCGCTTTTAGAGGTGCGTTAGGGGCATTGATAACTGATCGATGGTTTGGACTTAACAACTAGAAGAAAATGAAAAGACAAAAGATCATTTCTAGAATTCTGGGTGAAAAAAGCTGATAGATGTTGGGAGTGGAGCACTCTACCTACTGTGGCTTTGTAAACTCACCGTTTTTTCCTGATCATAGAAGGTTGATGATAAAAGAGATTAAGAAGAGCCATCTTGTTTAGCATTTAGGCATTTCTATTTTTAGACCTATTTCTTTAAAATTGCCTTTTATGTAAAAGTTGCATCTAACATTAAAACCACCAAGTTTTAGAACTAGAAAGAAACTTCTCTTACCCCATTGGTTCCCAACCTTTTAGAATGTAGGGACTCTCTCTAACAATAAAGTATGAATCTCTGTGTCATGGTGATAATATCATCTGTGTCCTTCCTTCCAATGAGGTAAGGCTTAGAAAAAAGATGCCAAGTCCACAACTTCTATAGAATTGGATTAAAATTTTATTTTAGCCATCCAAGAATATGGAAAATTACTAAAAATGGAGTGACCCATAGGGCAGGGGAGTTAGAATTCTGGTAGAGTTTAGGAAAACAATGGATTTTTGCAACTATTTCAAACTGTGTCCCCAAACTGTCTAAATGTTAACCTTTAAGAGAGTAGTCTCCTATGTAAGGGTAAAAGCAGAGTTTTTGCCAAGTCAAATACCATCTTCCACCTCCTCCTATTACCTGGGAAGCCCTCTCACACATTATAAATCTCTGCTCCTCTCACACATTATAAATCACTTACCACTGTCAGATAGACCCTGAACCAATTCTCTCCTGTATTATCTCATTTAATCTTTTCAAAATCACTTTGAGATGGCTCTTTTTTATGCTATTATCAGATGAGTATGTTGAGACTTGTGATAAAAGACAGTATTATTGTTTGTATTTTGATCAAGAAATCTGTAGTGGCAAAAATGCTGTACATTTAACAATTATTTGACATAAATTTGTATTTCATTCATCACAGTAGCATTTATCTACTTCAGAAAATGTCATTCATTTAATATTTAAACTATTTCAACTGCTATGGGTTCAAGGGTCTCTTGGAATTACTATGGATCTTGGAGTCATGATTGACATCTCCTGATCAAACTTTATGTTCTAGATTAGGAAACTGAAGTTCAAAGAGGGCAGGCAATTTGACCAAAGGAAAAAGTTTGCTGATGGCAGAGTAGAAGCAGAGATCTGCTCATTTCCATCTTTCCATTCAAGATCTTTTCCACTATAGCTTAATTTTCTCTAATGTGAACATCACAGAAAAGGAAAGTGATTAAGTCAAAAATGACAGGAGAGCTGTAAATCCTACTGGGAGGAGTTGCCTGGAGAGCCCTGCATTAGAGGATCAGAGACCCAATCTGTACTCACTGGAAAACAGTGCAGTGGTTGATTAATAATGTCTGCCTTGAGGGCAGGACTGAGAGTAAAGTCTCGTGTGCCGGGGTTTGGGATATGAACTGTTCAGGCATGGTGATCTTAGGCTTGTTACCCCCATGGTGAAGAACCAAGTTCTGCTTTATTTCTGTCTGTCCCCATCATGTGAAAAGACATTAGAAAAGAGCAACAGAAATACATTAGCTTTGGGTACATTTCCATCTCCATTCTCACCAGCCTATGATTTTTCTGCAGTCAGCGGATACTGGCAATGAAAAAGTCTCCTGAACATAATGTACAAAACCTTCACTTGACAAGGACACAGAGGTCATGGTGACCTGGAAAAAACTGGATTGTGATCATTGGGCACAGCCCTTGAAATTTATTCAGAAATTTAAGTTAAAAAACTACAGATCAGTGTTTTATTTATTCATTTTTTCTGTTTCCATTTACTTCCAAGACAGCAATTTATTATCCTTATTTCTGAGTATGCAGCTGAGTCTGGGAGTAGCAAGAGGAAAGCAGAATTTCCCATAAAAAGCCTGTGTCTATAGACAGGGATATTGACCAGAAATGTAAGGGCAAACTAATTCAATTATTTTCACTGGAGTTTAAACTATAATCTTCACCCAAGCATATTGGTACCTCACACAAATAGAAAGGAGTTTTAAAAATTGATTGTGTTACCCAAAAAAGAGCAAGCCAGAAACTGGCCTTGAATGTATGAGGTTTTCTTTTTCTTTTCTTTTCATCTTCCACTTCCTCTTCCTCTTTCTCCTCCTCCTCCTCCTCCTCCTCCTTTTCTTCATTTTTGTTTTCTTCTTCTTCTTCTTCTTTTTTTTTTTTGAAAGCCAGAAATCTGTTTCTGTTGACACAGGGACAACCATCACAGAACAATGTGCATGCTAAATACTTTTTTCAGATGACCTGGTGTAATGATTAAAATACTGAATTGCTTTTGTAAGAGGTTTTTCAGCTGAAAGAAAAAGAGTCAGAGCCTTCCCTACACCATTCAGTTTCCCCTTCCTTCTTTCCAAATGTCTGTGAGAGGAAATAATTTAGAATATATATTTTTTCTTGGTAAATGATCTGATCTTTTATATCTGAATGTTTTGCCAATGTTTTCATCAGTTCCTTCACAGATGTCTGTGATTCTACTTTTACTTTGAACAAAAAAATAAATTGAGTTTCTTTGCAGTGAAAAATAGAAGGCTTCCTAAAAGCACTGACTTCAAAATAGTGCTTATTGTACATTTGGAGAAAGCATATTGAAAAAATAGTGCCTAGTACTGCCTGTATCAAGAAGCTTGCATTGGCTTACATTAGGCTGTTGGAATCTTCTGGAAAGAACCTGTAAGATGTGCTCAGCTTCAGCCAGTGTTGGCATTTTCCATTGACTTTGTGATTCATTCACTCGTGCCTCCATTAGCAATTTATTTTTAATTCCACATTTTAGGGAAAAAGCATATTGCTGGAAAACAGGCACGTCTTACATGCATATGCCTGACATTTTAAAAAATGAATGTAATGCACTCCATGCTCAAAATAAACAGTCTGTCTTTCCCTTTCACAACCAAACAATATTTATGAACCTCCAAGAGGAGACTGCTAATGTGTTTTCCACTTCCAGCATACCGGTCCTGGCCATGTAACTCCTTTTTTCTGTCCTTTAAAGAGGCTCTGTAGCCGGCTCCTAGAGCCTACTTTGCCATCCAGGTAGAAGACTCAGTGGCCATCAGCAAGGCCACCCTTTACCAGGCAGCCCTGCTTGGTTCAGAACAGCAGTGTCTCAAAACTGGCCCGAGAGAGTTCTCAAAGTCCCAAGTCTCTAATGTGCCGTGTTGCTTACTTTAGTAGCATTAATCTACATCCCTCTGTATTCTGCAAGTGGAATGTAGTAATAGCTAAATTGCCATGCCCATCAGAGCTGAGTCCCTGTTTCACTATTCTCTGAGACCCTGGGCAAAATGCTTCACTTTTCTAAGTCTCTGTTTGATCATCTATCTTTAAAATATGTATTTAAATGTAAAGGCAAACACATACCCACATCTATCTTAAAAGATGATTGTAAGAATTAAATGGAAAAAGGCTAGGGATCATTTAGCACTGGAAATATTAATAATTATTGTCACTGACCAATGGTGAGTTAATGTTATTGATATTTACAAACACGTTTGCATTCCACAAAGATGCTGTTCTGAATAGCACCTGAAAAGCAATTTGGCAGTGACATTAATACTACCTCACTTTGCTAGGTACAGTGACATGCGACTGTAATGCCAGCTACTAAGGAGGCAGAAGCACGAGAATTGCAAATTGGAGGCCAATCTGGGCAACTGAGCAAGTTTAATCCCTGCTACCACCAGGCAGATTTATCTGGCCTGGATATCTTGATCTCAGCAATATTTTGGTTGTGATGGAGCCTCCTTCCTCCAGGACCCTGACCTACTGGACTGTTAAGAGTTCTGAAGATAATCACTGCCATAAACTCTAACCTTGGCTTCAGTATTTAGCTCTCACTTTGCTGCAAAAAGGATTTTCTTCTAATCATTAAAGAAAACTCAGCAAAAGTTTTATTTATTCAGATTGGATTAACTTGAAGTAGACTCTCAACCTAAGTGTTTATGTCTCTTCAGTTCTAGAATATGCTCAGCTTTAGCTCTCTGGAAATTGCTTTCTCTTAAGACTCCTCTCCTGGAGCATCTGTGGAGGTAGATTTGGACTGTTCTGTCTGGTCCTGATGTCTCATAATTGCTCTTATATTGTCTTTTCATCTGTATTCTGGATGGTTTCTTAAATTCACTTAACTGGTCCTTTTTTCAAATGTTTGTGATTTGTCATTCAGCCTACTGATTAAGGTCTCAAATTTTGTGATTTTTAAATGTTCTATTGACACTAGTGTATTTGTTTCTCTTTTAAATCCTCATGATCTTTTAATAACAATGTCCTAGTCATTCAGGAGGATATCTACAACTTTCTTTTCTTTGGTTTTGAATACATCTTTTACACTTTCAATTTAGATTATTATTTCTAGTTCTGAAAGATGCTAATTATCCTATCTGTTATATCAATGAGTTCTCCTTAGTTCCTTGTTCTTTGGTACAAATTATCTCATTGGAAAGAAATGGACCTATCCTTGGTGATAGAGATTTGTTTTGTTTTGTTTTTGCACGTCTTTCATATTCTGAATTATAAAAATATCCCTATGGAACAGTTAAATATTTGATACTCTGTGCTTTTCTGTACTCGTTTTTATGTTCATTTTTCAGCTTGAGTTCCCACACCATGTGTTAATTTGGACTAGTTTCCTGATCACTGCGGCTGTGGGTTTTGATGCTATTGTGCGCACGCACCATCTATAGCTCCAGATATATTATAGATTTATAGGGTGCAACTCTGGGGCAACAGATACATTTTTTTTTCTAATCTTCCTGTCATACAAAGAATATTCAGAGACTCCAGGAATTTTGCAGAGGGCTAAGTTCCATTCCCAGTTTTTCACCATCTGAAACGTCGCTACAGCATCAGGCCCATGCCCATTCTGCAGCCTGTTTTGTTTCTCGGCAGCTGGAGATCACCTCTTACTTAAAAATTCTGTGTATGCATTTATTTGTCCCATTATTTTTAAGTTTGTTCTTTCTATTTCTGCATTTTCAACAGAATCTCCTGGGTCAATTCAGAGCACTGGGTTGCCTCAAGCAGTTTTTCTTAGTGCATACTCTGTATTACTGTGTATCACTGAGCCTTGCCTAGTGGTCTGCCCAAAGCACTGAGCCCAGGACTAATTCAATGCTTTGATTACTGCTCTGGACCTTTTGGTAAGGAAACAAATTTATGCTACCCATTTTATTTAATTAGTTGTTTTGAATTCCAGGTTTTTTACTTTTTATGTGTGTGGAAATGCCCTACGTGTTTGATCATCTCAAAATATAAAAAGCGGTTTCTCACAAGGATGTTGTTTCTCCTGCAGGATAAACTAGAATACAGTCATTTCTACAAACAAGCTCCAGATCATCTAAAAAATGCAAATGATTAAATGGGGACAGCTGTTTTTTACCCTAATTTGATCAGTACTGCAAGCCAGTGCTTGTGTTTTCTGCAATAAGTAAGATCAAATTGCTTGCAGCCTCATGTTTTCAGAGTATCTAAGTGGGGCATAAGCTATAAAATTTCTTATGAAAACTTAGGCTAAAAATGGGGTTTGGTTCTTTCTTATTGATATAAATGGTCCAAGTAGCTAAGTAGTCTCCAATCTGTGGAAACATAATTTGGGTTTTAGAAATGTTCTATTTTAATAACAATAACCAAATAGTTCACAGAGTTTCCTCCTTAAAAAATGATTCCCTGTGGCCTGCAATAGCCATCTATCCCTGAGACCAAAATAAAGATCGATGTTAATATCTAAAGATGGGAAGGACTGGGGAATCCAAGAGGTGAATGAAGAGACTGATCTGTGCCTCTCTGTCAAGATGACAGGGCTGTAGGGCCAGGTACCAGGGCAAGGCAAATGAGATATTTCCCTTGGGCACAAAATTTAAGAGGATTCCAAGGAACTCAGTGATTAAGATAGATGAGATTTTAAATTAATGTTAAGAGTATGTTAATAAGCTTTATTTAATTATTTCATATTATATCCATATAGAAAATACATTTATTCCATAAATCTAATACAATTATGGTTCATCAATTAGAAATAGTAATTTAAAATAAATCAAATTTTTGAAACAACATTTAAAAAATCAAAGTGGCTAACTGAAGGCTCTGGCTGTCACCTACTTTGATAAATAAGATTTTAAAGGAACCACAACCAACACTGGGGTGAAATGAATGAGAGTAAGAGAAAGGTATGGGGCTGGAAACCATCTTGTTAAAAATTTCTATTTTGATCATTGTTAGATTTTTGCCCTGATTTTGATTTGTTAAGCTACTGCCATAAAACATCACTGGTCTTGTTTACTTCCTTGATTTTTTATCTAATGAGGGTTCTCACTCATGTCATCTTCATTCTGCCCTAGATGGAAGAAGTTTCAGAGAAATACTGGATTCTGAGTTGTTACATTTGCATGGCTAGTAATGCAAGCATCCAACTAATATTTTGGGATGTGTGATCCTCAAAAAAGAATTGAACTCTCAGTTTTTCCTATCAGTAGAATGGAGACAATAATAGTATTTCCTTTCCAAGATCACACTGAAGACTACTTCAAATTCTTTTTTTCTTTCTTGCAGCACTGGGGATTGAACTCACAATCTTGTGCCTGTCAGACAGACGCTTAAACCACTGAGCCAAACTCCCGGCCCTCACACTGAAGACTAATGTCAACACCTCAACACAGTGCCTGGCATGCTGGGATGATTAGAGTCTTAGTCTGTTCTAGTTGCTATAGCT
Organism: Dasyprocta punctata; assembly: GCA_004363535.1. Classification (NCBI taxonomy): domain Eukaryota; kingdom Metazoa; phylum Chordata; class Mammalia; order Rodentia; family Dasyproctidae; genus Dasyprocta; species Dasyprocta punctata. The sequence continues at coordinate 8,782 of RJWM01001318.1, read as the reverse complement.
ATCACAGAATGTGTGTCTTAAAAACAACAGAGATTTAGTGTCTCTCAGTTCAAGAGTCTGGGGAGTGAAAAATCAAAGCACCCACAGATATAGTGTATGAGAAAGACCTACTTCCTGATTCATAGATGGGTCCTTACATGGCACCAAGTCAAAGCAGCTCCCCAAGTTCTGTTTGACAAGGGCATTATATTTGTTTTCCTGTCACTCAAACACAATAGACAACACTCGCAATTTAAAAGAGAAAAAGGTTGATTTTGTTTGTGGTTTCTGGGGATTCAGTCCCTGGGTGGCTGACCCCAACACAGACACATCATGGGAGAAGTATGTGGTGTAGCAAAGCTGCTTAGTTCATGGTGACCAGGAAGCAAAGCAGGGAAGAGGAAGGGGCAATAGATCAGATATACACCCAAGGTCACACTTCCATGACCCACACACACCTAAAAGTGTGTTTTGCTAATCCCCTCAGTGGCTCCCAAGACAATGAAGTGGACACAATCAAGTTTAACCACACAGGCACTGCTGATTGCATTCATGAGTGTTCTAATTGCATAACCAAATCTCAGCCTCCTAATACCGTCACATTGGGGATAAAGTTTAACCTAGAAATCTGGAGGTAAAAGCGTAAACATTCAGTCTGGGGCAGTGAGAATAATTTGGTAACAGCAACTGTAGAAATGAAAGATAAGTTTAATGCATTCTAAAAAGACAAAATGTTTAGGCACTTAGTTGTCTTTCTAAGAAATTTTTAAAATTGTAGTAATATATGCATTTTATTGCTTTAATTATTTTTAACCATGTAGTAAGTTCTACAGCATTAGGAACATTTCCATTTTTTCTGAAAACTGTCACTAACATCCCTTTCCAGAACTTCCAAGAATGCTGAACTTTGTCTTGGAAAGGACTATGGAAGCTTTTGCAGTAGGAAGCTGGATTAAGGAATAGGTGGGAAGAATAAATCTGGGAAGAAAATGTAGAATGACAACAGAGAAAGAATAGTTGACAAAAGCAATTTGTAGGGTCCTGCAGTGATCCAGTGGGGGGAGGCACAAAGCGTTGACTAGAAAGATGTCAAATAAGAGCAAAAAAAGGCCACGAGTCTCAACAGACAAGGGTGGGGAAGGAAGTGTGGGTGGGATCCCATGCATGATGAGACATGCTGAAAGAGGAAATAACTAATCAAAAGGTTCCCTTGGCATAGGAACAACAGAGCTGTAGGTCAAAGGCAGAGTGCTACAACTAGCTTCTCCTGGAACAAACAATTTCTAAATTTTCAGGAATGTAGCAAGCCTATTGTTAAATGTAACTTTACTTAAAAATTAAACTTACAATTAAATTATAATATAAACAAGGGTCAAAAAGACTCAACACCTGTTACCTTCTAAGGATACTTGGAAATTACTCGAATGTATTTATCTGTGTAGTAAAATACTATATAATGAGGCACCACTGTTAATATCTTCTCAACTCCACAATTCCCTGGCATGGTTTTAGTAGCCCAGAACTGGCCATGGTAAGGGTGTTTAGGTCAGGAAGTTGACAAAGGCTATAGATTGTAGCCTGATTCACTGTAAACAGTTAATAGTGGGGATCATAGGTAACAAAGTGTTGCATTTGCAGCTGTTCTGCTAGAAGTATATATTAAGTCCAAACACAAGAGTTCAACAGCGTCCCATGATAATTAAAGGACATTGGGCATTTTATTGTTTGTAAGTTACAAACTGTATATCCTTTATATCAGGAAAATTTATTTAAAATCTTTATTTGTTTCTATGCATACACATTTTTAGAGAGCTAATTACTGAACATTTACCAGCATACTCTGATCCTACTCATCAGCTGGAGACTTATTGCATGTGCTTTTCCATCTTATTGACCTTAAATCTGTCTTTCTGAAAGGAAATGACTTATTTTCTCATCCAGCTGGAAAATTGGACACATCTTCTACCTAGCAAACACGTAGTCCTTTATTCCAGTTAATCAACAGCTATTCTTGTATCTTATCTTTGTCTTGATATCACCAGGAATAGTTTAGCAATTTTTTGATAGCACCATGTACCAGGTACAACACAGTGTGTTTTATTCACGTTTCAATCATCGCTCACCTCTGTGAAGTAGATCTTAATGTAAGAACCAATTCTATAGGTGGAAAGACTGAGGTTGTATAATTAGTGAGCAGTGAAGAGGGAGTTTCAGTGCTGACATTTCTGATTCTTTCTGACCTTTTCATTCTGACACTATCTCTACTACATGCGTTCCAATAATTTATGTGGAGATAAAGCATCCTACTTAAAAAAAAAAGATTCTACACAGTATTTGCTGACTTCCTGCTATGTCTACTGTGCTGTGCTGGGTACCAGGAAATTCACATGGAAAGTTCACAGAGCGGCCTGTGGAATTCACTCTGATTACAAGGTCTTAGGTGATCGGGTGTCCAAGTGTCATCACCAGCAAGTGCAGTTCCAGAGTCAGAACACTGGATCCGACAAACCGTACTCTTGACACAGCTGATTCTAGGCGGCTTCACTTGTTGAGGCTGAGACACCCTTTTCTTACGTTATTTTCTTATACTCATCTCCTAGATCTGCCTTAAAGAATTCACTTGTTTCTCCTTTCTCTTAGTGGCTTTTGAAGGAGTTGGATGATGATGCAGAATTCAAGCAGCAGATATCTCCAGCCCAAAGACCCTCACAGATGATGCGATTCCACTTGGTCTTCTATAAATGAGTCTCCATTCCAGCTCTTGTGACTGTGCATGCTCTCAGGTAATAGACCTGAGGTAGGTCTCGAATGGTCTTCTCAGAGTGATTCGACACTGTTGTTTGTTCGATGATTGTCCAAGACTTTTGTCAGTGAGTTTTTGGAATCTGAGATATACTTGAAATTTTCAGTACTTTATGATCCTAAATTTCCCTTTCCTCAAACTCCCAAGCTGGCCCAAATTCATAAGCACCTCAGGCACAACTGGCAGAAACTGAGAGGTAGTTTAAGAATTCTGGTTCTGTTTCCCTTCTTATTTTCTCCCTCTCTTCACTTACCAAGTTCATTTCAAAGCCTTCTGCTTTGAAATTAGGGTGCTAATTAAAGGAAAAGTCAGAAGTAATGCTGATACGCATCTGTGATATAAAGAGAAGCTCAGAAGAAGCAAGACAGAATTGAGATCTACTGATGATAGGGAACAGATCCTTCTGTTCCCCAATAATAGAAAATAAAGAAAAATGAAAACAAATCAAAAGAAAAAAATATATGCTATATAATATATAACTAAGCATGTGCAGCTGTAATAGATTTCTTTTTTTTTCTGCAGATAGTGGGAGGGACACTGTGAGAAGCAGAACCCATCATCTAAATGTCTGCCTGGCTGTGTCTTTTGTCTGGAGTCATATAAATATTGAACCAGTACTGTCGTTGAATGGGCTACAGTTCCACCTGTGGAGAGTAGGCTCTGTTCTGTGCAAGCACCAGGTAGTATCACCAGTAATGACTGTTTTCCTGCTTGCCAGCTGTCCTCTCAGTGCTGGGCACAGGGCAAGTGCCCTGAGTGTGTGACAGCCTTTGTCCTCTCAGCCCCACTGCCAAGGGGGTAATCGGTGTACACTTGGGGAACCCGAGGTGTGGAAGGAGCTGAGGTCACTTGCCCAGTGTTACAGTGACTGCACAAGGCCAGGCTAAGGCTAATTCTCAAGTCTCATTCTGGAGCTTGAGTGCTTAACCTTGTGCCCAGGATATGCAAAGTCCTGGAGACCATACTGTGTTCTCCTTTTCCTACCTGCGCCACTCCTGCCTTAGTACAGGTAGTGGCGGCAGCAGTGGTGGTGGTGGTGGTGATGGTAGTGATTTCTTTTCCCTTCCTGAGACTTGTTTTCCCCCACTTCAAATAGAACCAACCTTGTAGGGTCTTGTGACAGTGGAAAAGAACGCCAGTAGAGCCCTTAATCCAGACCTGGCAGGTGGCTAATAGTGGGTAATTAGTAACTGTGATTTGTATTCTGTGTTATTCTTTTGTAAAACAGTGCCTGTTCTTCAGTAAGCAAATTGTAGACATGAGGAAAGAGAGAATTATTGTGGAAATTCCATTCATCTGACATTCATTCATTTATTTATTTCTTTGTTCATCCATTCAGTGAACATTTGTTAAGCATCTACTCTGGTGAGAGACATTTTCTTTGGTTCTTTGTGTGTCTTTTTGAAAAAAATAAGCAAAAACAGTCTGAAATCCCCACTGTGCCATAGGCATAATGTCTGAGCTATGTTTTTGGCCTTTGGGACCTCAACTTTTCATGCTGCCTTCTATATTTTTCAGATTCTGGATTAGACTCAAGTATTGGCTAAAAGCACTCCTCTTCATGCTAGGGACAAGGGATTCACGGTCTGGGAGTCGGCATGAAGTCTTGCAAGGGGTGGACAGACTATTCAAGGGAGGAGGAAGGATTTAGCACATGAAAGACTTCATCCCACAGATAACTTTTGAGGATGTAGGGAGCGAAGGGGAGGAAAGGCAGAACCAGAAAGCCGTGAGAAATCAGCAAGGTTGAAGTATCAGGTGCAAGGCAGTTTGAAGATTGAGTGTCCATTTACCCTTTAGAATACAGTTTTCCTGTTGGCATAGCAACTGCTGCAAAATAAATTCAAGGTGGTACTTCAGATGGTGCCGCTGAGACTGTCCAGAAGTCATTTAAATCGCTGGTTTGTTATGTATAAGAATTTGCCTAACCTCCCACCTGCAACTGCAGCTTGGCGGTCTCTTCTATATCACACTGATAGGTTTCTTGGGTCATTATCTTCCTTAAACCATTTTTTCTTTTTATTTTGCCCATCTAAAAAACACACCAGGAAATGTGTTGATTTTCTCAGCTCCCTTGAGATCCCCCAGGCCTTCTGTCTCTTCTTTGGATGAAAATGCTTCCCAGGTGGTGTTTGCGGCTCCTCTCACCCCGGCTCCCTGCTCCGAGTGGTGGCAAGGGCAGGGCACAGCATACACAGCCTGTCTTGCTTCCCGCTGCTCATGGGATTTGAGACATCCAGGCCCTTCGTGGAGCGCAGCAGGGCCAACTGCGTTGCTCCTTCTAGGTGGAGGGATGAGAATGTTGACGTTGACACCATAAAAATCTTCTTGACACAAGACCATTCTACAGACCAGTGCCTTATGTCTGCTTTCCTCAACTGACACTCGAGGTAGAATGAAAAAGAATTGTGAAAGCAAATAAATGATTTAAGGTGCCTTTTCCCATTTAGAGTGATGAAACCAACAAATAAAAGTCTTGGTTTCATAGACCAGTGGTAGATTTTCAAAACAAAATAAATACCTTGTTCATTTCTTCTCGCTACTGCTCCTAAGCATGCAGGCACACACACACACCACACACACACACACACACACACACACACACACACGCACACACATGCACACAGATGCACATGCACGCACGCACACACACATACATACACACACATGTGTGTGTGCAGGCATGTGTACCTGTGTGTGTAAAAGTGAAAGACAGAACAGGACAGGGACAGGGACAGACAAGCTCCAGAGCCAGAAGACTGGAAGGAGTGAGGCTGGCATCGGCTGGTGCTGGGAGATTTGATCGGTTCACCTTTCTAAGGAAGGTGAATGCAGCATTTTAGACCCCTATGCAGGAAAAGACCCTCTCACATATGGAGTCCTTGGGAATTCTGCTCATGCTCTTCTCTACTTTCTTTCTCACTATCTTTCTGAACGCAAGGGCAAATAATTTCCTAAGCCAACTGTTTCTCTGGTTCTTAGAAAATAGATACAGAGACCTTGGGTGTTCACATGCTGAGATTTGTGTCATTTACAAGCTAGCCCCACAAGGTTTGCAGTTTGAGTGCTAAGTCTTCACCAGGCTTGGTGACGACGATGAGCAGGTGCTACAGCAGCTACTTCCTTCCCGTTTATTGTCTGACAGCTCTACTTGCATTATTCCAGGCAACCCTCTCAGGGACTGACCTTTCAAAGGAGTTGTGATGTCAGCTCATCTTTTTGAGGATGAAGAACTGGTGTCTGTGTAGTAATGGTGACCCAGTCCTTACAACTAGAAACCCGAAAGCTAGAATTTGAATCTCTACAGTTCAACTATAGACCAAGTCTTCTCAATCAGTTGCCCCAACTCCGTGGACATTTGTTCATTCTTGAGATACTATTAATTGTTAAGAGTTGTTGGGAGAGTGCTGCAATTGGCAGGTAGTGGGTAGAAATAAGAGATTATCAACAAAGAATTATCAACCCAAATTATTGCAAATGCCAAGCCTGAGAAACCCTATTCTGAATGTATCATTTCTTATGATCCTGGTGCCCAGCAGACAGTAGCTTTATAAGAGAGACTGCCTTTTAGCGAGGGTAGTGGAAGTGAGCAGGGGCCTGGCTCAGTCATGTGTGTGCGTGAGCAGACTCACTGCAGGAGGAACAGGGCACAGGGCACCTCATAGCTCTGTTTGTTTATCGCTTAGGGGCAAAAGAGCTAATAATCAGATGTAAAACTTGAGAACACAAGTTTAATCTGTGAACAGTGTGATCCCCAATTGGCCATCTGAGCTATCCCAGTTCTGTGTTTACTGGTGTGAAGAAATGTTCTCCCAAAAGACCTTTCATGTGACTTCTGGCTAAAATGGGCAGGGAGCTCTCAGCATTTTGTCTGAACCATCGCTGCACCAAGTTTGGAATCTTTTAAAACCATGTGATTGGGAATGAGAAGAAACAATTTTAGGCAAAATTATTTTCATCTCCACTCCCAACCTGGTTGGCACCTGCCCCTTGGAACTCTCCTTATGCGAACTTTTCTTAAGTATGGTCATTAAGAAATCTTGTCTATGATTTTACCGAAAACATCTACAGAAGAATAGCAACCTTTGAAAAATTTTTAGTGAATCATTTAAAGTACATTTGAAGGACAGAGGTTTTTTTTGTTTTTGTTTTTGTTTTTTTTTTTTTGAAAGTGTCATGAATACAGCTTAATTTCAGTATTCCTAGAATGAGGTCCATCTCCTCAAGGACTTGATCAGCCTGACCCAGAGGGGTCAGCTTTAATATTACCTCCAAATTTACTGAATTTGACCAGAATCTCCACTGCCCTTTTATTCACATGTAGCCCTCTGACCAGCAGCCTGGGCATTTCCAAAGCTCACTAAAAAATGTGTCATCTCAGGTCCTGCCCAGGTCTACTGAATCAAAATTTGTATTGCAATGGGTCCCCAAATTACTGATATATATTCATCTATAGAATTTTTCTTTCTATTCTGAAAGTTGTTCTAAGTACTACAGTCCAAATGGATGGTAGATTTCCTTTCTGAACCTCAGATTCCCAATGAGAAGCTATGTCAGACAGAGCAATTTCTCAGCTCCAAAATGTTATGGTATCTCAGATTCGTGTATCCAAATAGGCACATTTTGCTTCACATTAGGGATGCATTATGAGAAATGCATCCTTAGCTCATCACTGGAAATTAACATAGATTATACTTAAACCAACCCTGGTGGTACAATTCAGTCACTCAAGGAGGCCTCTTGATGCAATGAATAGACATGGTGTCTTAGTTACTTTTTTCTCATTGCTGAGACAGAACACCTGATGCCCAAAATTAGGGAAGGAAAGGTTTATTTCCTATAGTTCTTGGTGGTTTTATTCCATACTCACCTGGCTCCAAGGCAGGGTGGCATGGTGGGGCAGCCATTCATGGCAGCTGCAACAACAAGGTGAACCAGCAAGAGAGAGAGACAAGCCTTCCTCTTGCCCTTGCACTGTATGTCGGCTCCTCCCCTGGGCGGGTGCAGCACTCACATCGCCAATCCCAGTGCCAGACAACAAACCAATCATGAATGCCAGACTCAGCCACACTCATGCCATGATTACGTGAGACTTGGTGGGGCCACAGAACCATAACCATAACACAGGGTAAACACGAGATGTATGAATCTGCAGTTGGTGTCGCCCAGCAAACTGCTTTACAGTAAGTATTGTTTTATAAATATGAATAGAATTCTTAGTTACTTTTCTTGTTGCTGAGTCAAAATATTCAGTACCTAAAGACAAAGGAGGAAAGATTAATTTTGCTCATAACTTTTAGGAGTTTCAATCCATTATCACCTGACCCCAAGGCAGGGTAGTATGATGCAGAGAAATTGTTTATAGCAGGCTGATGGCAGCAAAAGGAGCAAGCAGCAAGCAGTAGCGGCAGCCCTGTTTCTGTCCCTTATAGGCTACATGCCCTGAGGGTGGGCAGCACTCACACCCAGGGTAGACCCTCTGATTACCCACACCCAGAACTACGCCAAAGCAATCAGCAGACTAACTTAGTAATCACATACCCTTAAACCCAGTACCACACACTTTAGATCTAACCACCTTTGTAAAACCCTATCTATGCCTGCAGGAGGCTTTGGGGGGACATTTAGACATAAGTCACAGCAAGTATTATACTCTAAAATAATTATGAAAGTATAGTATAGCAAATACACAGTTGTAGTCTTTTATTATCATTATCAAACAGTAGGTGCTATGTGCAATTATTATGTGCTATATTTTTATATGTCTGGGAAAGCAGTAAGTCTGTTTTCTCCAGCATCACTGCATTAGATGTTACCACATCTTAAATTTAGGATCTTTGCACTGAACTACATCCTGAGGCCTTTTTACTTTTCATTTTGTGGCAAGGTCTCAGTAAGTCACTAAGTTGCCCATAGTGGGCTTGAAATTATAATCCTGATGATTGGGAAATTAAAATCCTGATGATTGGGATTTCTGAGCTGCATCCTAATTGTTTGAGA